>SDEE01000246.1:0-63827 GCA_004126415.1 Candolleomyces aberdarensis
GGAGGCGGAGTACCCGGAGCGCACGGACGGTGCACGGTGGAAGGCGGCGCGAATGGAATGGGAGAGGGAGGGCGGCTTTGGGGCCGAGCGGGGGTCGGTGTAGGTCGGGGTGAGCGGCACCTGGAGCGAGTGCGACGAGGGCGACTGCCACGAAGCCGGCGGAGGCGCTGGGATCATAGTTCACCTCCAAACTGCAATTCCCGCTTCCTTTTCACACCCTCGATACTTCCTTTTTCGGTCCTCCCATCAATTATCGCTGATACAGCGCATTCTCCCGTTGATACAAATTTATTGGACGTCCTGGGCGAGGTAACAAATGCTGCTCAATGGCCGCAGGGGTCCAGACACCCATGCGTCCGTCGTACGCGCACCACGCTCTGGTAACCACTCACTTGCTGCCCGCCAGTGTCCGGAGCCATCACATTCGTGATGGTTTCACGAATCTAATCTTTGATCAACTTCCAAGGGGGGGCACAGCACCCTTCTATTCCCCGTTCATAGGCACGAGCAGGATACCTATCAAACTTCAAGTTTTGAAGCGGTTGACATCAGGCAGGGGAGCCCAGACCTCATCTCAGCGCTGAGTAAGCATCTATTACGATGTGGCTAATTAATCTACTAAGCGCCCTTAATAATCCTTCAGCGCTGAAGCAATATTAAAGCTCCAGGCTTCAGCTCCAATGCTTCGCCTCAGCTCCCACCATGTCCCCCTTTCCCTACAAGTCCCCCCTCGAAGGCTACGAGAACTTGCCACCTCTTGATTCAGAGGCTCGCAACCCAGATGGGAAATCGCTCGTAAACCCACCTGCTGAGAAGCTCTCAGATGCCTACGTCACCTTTCCCGAGCCCATTATAAAGACTAACAACGGCTTTGATTTTCACAGTAAGTCGCCAAGGTTCCTCTTGACACTGACACCGTACGCTCGAGGAAAGCCCGCTGGGACACCTTGCTTTTCTCTTTTCGACTCGCTCAAAATTATGTGATCAACTCACCACATTTTCTAGTCTATTACATGCCCTCTAGTCCTGACGAATCCAAGTTCGCCAAAGAACTTCACGAGAGGATTCGAAGAGAATTCCCAGAGGTAAGAACTCGCACAAACCATCAGTGATGGACAACCCCAGCCATCGCCTTCTTTCGAACCTCTCCCGCGCGTCGCCATCTCTGACATCTGATTTGCGATTATTCTTCCTCTATGTAGCTTCGCATCTACAGGTTCTGGGACAAGGCAGTCGGTCAGTTGATATCGCGGGGAATTCTCTATCAAAGCATGTTGTGGCTGATATGATCTAATCAACCAGGCCCCCATCCAACGGCTATGTTCGAAGTGAACACCTTTACCCCTCACCAAACCGGTGCTTTCTTTTCTTGGCTTGCCGTAAATCGAGGACCGTGCTCGTAAGTGATACCTTGGGTTTCTATATAGCTTACGGAGAATATCATTTGCTAATTGTTTACTGACTTTGCCGGCTCAGAGTTCTGATCCATCCTAACACGGACGACGCCCTCAAGGATCACACCGAATTGGCTACATGGATGGGTCGGCCATGGCCATTGAATATCCCGACGCTCGGCTTCGTTAGTAGAGGGTCGAGTTCGCTTACTGCCTAAAATTAGTGGGACGGACCGGGTTGTCGTGATGCAGTTCACGACCATGCTACCTCATGTAAGAAGATATAGATTGAATCAATCTTTGCATATTTCACGATGCTTCTAGTGTTCGTACCCCATTGACTCAACCGTTGTCGAGATAACACGTTACCGCCTTGAGGTGTGTATCCTACTCCACATTGCTGCTGAGAACTGGTAACCCGGTCCCTCTGAAACCCCTCATAAAGCTTCTCCTAAACATTGAAACCAAATACCCGACTCGCAAAATGCTGATATTGGGCATCTCTGAGGTTCTGCCGCGATCCTGCACAGCTATGCCTGTTATAACATAAGCCTATTTATGACCCGGCAACCCGGGGGAAGGAGATGCTTTTTTTTTTCAGTCACCCTCCATTCTACCAACTCTGGAGTAGGATGACTCTGGACTCGCTCTGCCGTATTCCCGTCGATGACCCCGAAATTCTTGTTGCACGTTGGAATGAAGCCAGCTTCGGTGACGAAAACGCGTTTCTTCGGGCTGTCGCAGTCTAGTACCCCTGTTTTTGGCGCCGGCATGTTCATAATGTTGACTTCATGGCTTCAGCGACGAAGGGAGCGTTTATGGAACGAACAGGTGGACAGAGGGCACAAGAGCAGCTGGCTCAAACCTTGAGCCTTGCGGATCCAAGCCCTTTAATGTACCCTGTTATGTTTCCCATGCCGCGCACCTCTGTTAATTAATAACAAGCTGCTGTATCGACTCGGGAATCAAAGGTAGGGCACTTGCAGTCCCGCGACGACGAATGTCGTAGTTGGTCCCGTTCATCCCGGGTATGAACAGCAAGTAGAAAGGTTACCAGCGACGAAGAATGTTCATTGTTATACTTGCTGCATCCACTCAATTCCTATTTATATGGAAAACACAAAGAAAACGCGTGCTAGCTCCATTACCGTAGTTTGAGTTTTAAGATCCTGTGTGGCCTCAACTCCCGTGCTATTGATACGGAGCTTACCCCACATCCACATCTAGATTCAAGATTCAAGCAATGATGTTGTTGTTTCCATGTCGCGTCCATTGTTCTCGGACGACAAAAGCGAGTGGAGTCCATGGCCAGGCGACCCGACACATGCACAAGAAGCTCAGCGGGGTGAGCGCAAGTCCTCTCCAAGTTCCACCGAACACTGAGCGGGGCATCGTGGGACACTGTGGAACTGAAGGAAAACACGAGATGATATGAATTCGAAGAAGACGTTAACTCCACTTGCACCGAACCGTCTCAGCCTGGGCGCTTGCTGAAGAGCTCAGCTCAAGCTCCGAGAGGGTTCTCTAGACTGAAGGGTTTAGCGCGGACCCACTTCCTAGTCCGACTCGGAGTGATATCACTGCAGTAGTGAAAGGGACCTGATCCAACCGAGCGCTCGCTAGCGAAGATCGGCGCTTGACCTAGGCTATGCCAAAATTAGTAGTTTATGGGGCCGTCACCACCGACGCCGAAGAGATGTTCCGTTCATATGTTCTCCCCACTCAAGCATTGCGAAACTCCGTAATCATCATGCACCACCGTTGTTAACAGGTTAATGTTCTTGCTTGCAATGTGACAATAGGGAGTAGCACATCTCCAAGGAGATTTTCATTATACTAGTACGTGATCCATGTCTTTTTGTGGTGCGAAAGTTGACGATGGATTCGAACTTGGCATTTAATTGAACGAAGTCCCAGTCGTTGGATCTTGAGAGAATAGGTAAAGCGCCTTGGGTAGCCAGCTGTAGTCTAATTTCGAGGACTGTTCCGCCTCTAGAACCTTTGGGCTGCCTAGTTACCTAGTATCATATTATGAATTGGATTCATTAGTGTGCCACTGGCAGTCAACTTGAACAATGGAAGTCTACAGTCACTCTCCACCTCTCTTTCTCCGATGGAACTCCTCCGGTTGAGCCGACTACTGACCACTTGGCCTCACAATTGGACTCGTTGTAGCCTGCGCATGTCTCATCGGCCGCATAGTCCAGTCGCAAAAATCTTCATCCCGTCGCACAAACACCGTGTATGTCCTTTGAATGGAATCACCACTAGGTAACTCTACCTTCTCCCGTTGTCGAAGGACCTTTTGACACAGCACAGGTTCATATGATCTTCGTAAACCACAATTGGGCAGGTACTCTCGCTCGGATCCTCCGTTCTAATTCCCCGACGTCGACCGATAGACCGATGAATGACTTCATCCAACTCCTTTTCGAAACAGTGCTTGTGTTTCTCTACACAGATAAACGAGATAACGAAACTCAAGTCGACTAGTACGATTAGGGCGTAAATCCCATTAGAGTAACTCTAAAATGAAAATGAACCCGCGACGACAAGTCATGAGCCCCCGTCCTATCAAGCAAGTAGGCACTTCTATATACCCTGCAGAGCAAATATAGACGAGTTACTAACAACATGAACTGCCAAGATGGCCACACAACACAACGCCGCCGCCGTTGGGGAACGATAATGGCGTATCCATTCTACCAAGTACCGCTAGTACCCATTCAGTCACCCATCATTCCATGATCACGCCTTGAATAAATTGAGATCCTGTGCATCTCCGTAGTCCGTGAAATACAAGCTATGACATCTTGCTGTAACACACGACTTTGCCGAGCCGCAAATTTGGCTCTTGCATACCTTTTTCTGTCACCCTCCCCCTATCAAAAAAATCTCCCATCGTTACATACTTCAGGTTGTTCCATTTGTATGCTACATATGCGTAAAGCAAGTACGCCGTGCACGTCAGTACCGAATGAATAGAGTGGAATTCTAAAGGCCCCGGTGAACGACGTCTTCGAACCATGTACATCGCGTGCTGCGCGCAAAGGAGTGAATTGAAAACACGTCCGAGCATTCCCACCTGCCAAAATCGAAGTCGAGTTCGCCGCGGTTGGAGGGAAGAAGTACGATGCAATGGAGTGGTCTAAAAGGATACAGCTCGAATGAGTCCGTACTCGGCGTAATAGTCTCGATGAACACAGTACTCGGTCGGGTAGGCATCATCGAGAACGTTACCCTGATCAAGTGGTTGGCAGCTGGCTGGTGTGGAGCACCAGAGTTCGAAGGACGGGGTTAACAACCAGTAAATTTGGCACCTCCATACATACATACACCACATTCATTTGCATGTGAACCCAAGAAACGAACAAGTCGGTGGAACGGAACCAAGGAGGAATCTCTCAAGGTGGTGGTGAGCGCACCTTCGATTTGATCCCTCCATAACCGCGCACGAAGGAGGGGAGGGGCTGGATCCACCGAACACCACTAGTAAGCAGGGCAGGCAAAGCAAAAGCAGGATCCGGGCGGAAGCCCACGTCAAAGAGATAAGTACTCCTACCCAACGAAGCAACTCCATGATATCAGCATCATAAAGGAATCCAGAAGAGAACGAGAACGAACAACGACGACGACGAAAGAGTAAAGTCCGACCCGAACCTGTGTCACCCCCGCCCGCCACCGCACATTGCGCGCTTGATAGATTTGTTGCGTGTCCTTTCTTGGTAACTATGGTCGTTCTCGTTTCGGCCTGCGAACTTATCGTGGTATCTGCCTGTCACGTCTGTCGGGTCTTGAGTTGGTCGTGTACAGGCAAGTGTCATGATGGGCTTTTGCGTCTCTTTCTCCGAGTCGGAGGCTGTAGTGCATCAGTAAGCCTGGAAGTAATGTTGCGCAAAGGAGAATAATGGATGACTTTCCGTCGCAGTTTAGAAACCTAGAATATTTTCTAAACATATCAAGCCGTGATGCCGGACAGCAATGTATCCTGTTCGGGAGTCATCAAGATACTGCCATCAATTTCGACCTCCTGCTTGATTCTGACTCTGAAGCAGGGATCGTGACCCCCTTTTTAGCGCAAAATCAGCTTTCCTAGACGTAAGCGAGCCCAAAGAGGAACGCGTCAAACACGACCAAATGCTTCATTTGCACCCAACGCGTCGACTCAATTAGCTTCGAGTTGCTTCTCGATGTCGATTCTTCCCTTCCCCCCTTCCTACACCCTGTAGCTCAGTAAATCGCGTAGTGGTGCCCTGTACCTAGCTACGGCGTGCCTTGTTTCCACCGATATCGCTCGCCGCTCAGCAATAAAGGCACAACTGCTGCCGCTGAGCTGTTTAATCATCGCACCTTGCATCGCGAAACAATGGCCGTCGCTTGCCACCTTCGTCCAAGCACGATAACGATGACTCGTTGAATGGTTCAAGCGCTCTTGGGTGTTTTTATCTGCGAAAGGCATTATTGCAGGCCCTGGGTGGTTCCTGAGGAGTGAGTATAAAGGGAGGGGGGAATTGTAAGTTCCTTCATTCACCACTTCATTGCGACCTCTCTTGTGTCTTACACCTTCACCACTATGAACCAGCATCCAACTCACCACTCCAATGAGCTCCGGAGCCCTCGTTTGCCCAGCAGCGACAGCGCTCGCCATTTGCCCGGTGGTCATTACCATTCCGGCGAGATTGGTGCTCATCACACCCACTGGAATGTTGACGCAAACGCCACTTCTCGACAGGTCCTTTCTCCTTTCTCCAAGTTATTTTTCAATTTTGACATGTTTTTAGCTCCCTCCGATTGGAAATTTACTCCATGTTGACCGAAATGGTCATCCCGGTTATCCCGCTGCGATGTTAGGCTCGGTATGTATTTCTGTCACTTGTGTTTTGAATTTCTCTAATGCAATCCTGCAATAGAACACTCCTTTCGCTGGTCATTATCTGGACCCAAATGTTGCTGCGATGAATCAGGTATGCTCAGGTCGAATTTTGATTATAATCTGATATTTACTAACACTTGTGTTGTACTAGCCCCGGTATCAGCTTCCTCCTGCATATTATCCGGCCCCAGCTGTTGCCTCGTCGCGTGTCGAAGAGGTTCCCGACCGCACTCTTCATACCCCACTACCTCCCGATGATGATGACGACCCCCCTGCCCCTCTTGAAGTCCTTCAACGTGTTGCGCATCCTGCGACCAAGAGAGGAGGTGCTCGGCAGATGGGGCCTACACCCCAGTCCTCCGAAAAGGCTAGGCAACGTGCCGCTTCTCCGGGGGCAAAGGCTGTTGTTGGTGGCGGAAAGCGCAAGGCCGCTGTACAGTCTGGCCCGGTTGAAACCAAGAAGTCGAAGGGTCGAGCTGCTGGGTCATCGAACTACAGCGACGACGATCTCACAGCCCTCTTCAGCATCTTGGATGAGAGGTTACCTTTGGCTGGCCGGGCGTGGAACACTGTCACTGACCTGTTCAACGAATGGGCGTTGGAGCATGGGAGGCCTGCCCGAGCTTCGAAATCTCTGGAAGCAAAATTCAAGCAGGTACGTGCCCACTATATCAATCATGTGTCCAAATCTGACCTTCCTATAACTCTAGCTTGCGAAGCAGAAGAAGCCGACTGGAGATGCTGAGGTCCCACAGTTTGTTGCTCGAGCTTGGATGGTTGAAGAGGCAATGAACGAGAAGGCTGGGAGCCGTGACCTTGATGATGAAGAATTCGCCGAGGACGCTATTAGTGTATCCTCGGATGATGAGGAAAATCACAAGGAGAACAAGGCTCCAGCGGAAAGCAACTCGGAGGTGAAGGCCGAGCAGAAGGGCGTGAAGACCGAGAAGGACCCATCGCTCGGTCCTGTGGTGCGTCGACCTGCAAATGATCGTCTTCCCCAAGCCCCTCCCCGTTCTCGAGCTCGAGCGAATGAAGCCTTGCTTGCCAACCTCACCAACACCCTTGACCCTGCTGCCCAAGCTGCACGGGCTGAAGATCGAGCTGCTCGCTCTCTCCAAACCACGCAGATTCTCTCGCTCACCTCTCAGCTTCGAGAGGCTCAAGGCACAATCGAGGGTCTACGCACTCAACTCGCAGATGCCGAACGCCGTTGTGCAGCTGCTGAACGTCGTGCCGACAAGCTGGAGATGATGGAGATGATCCATCGCGGTCGTTCTCAGTTCAACAGTCCCAGCCCCCGCCGCTCTCGCTACTACGATACACCGCCACACCGCCTCTATTCGTCATCTCGTCGTTTCTCTAACAATACTCCTCGTGGCAAAACCCGCCGCCTTTCCAACTCTCCCCCTGCTCAGCGGTCGTCTCGCCACTCTTACAACTCGCCCCGTACAATTCGCTACGACATTGACTACCCCGATGGTGGTCAGGCGGTCACCTTTTACCACCCCGATCTCGATTCTCCCATTAACCCTGACAGGTATCCCGAGGGCACTCGCATCATTGAACGCTGGGACATGCAGGAAGGGTTTGACATCACTATGCCCTCTTCGACCAAACCCCATGCAACATCCTCCGTCAGCGACACCACTTCTTGCGAAACTCATATGGCTCAGACCAATGAGCAACCCATGGTCTCCACCTTTGTTGCTGAGGCCTTTGACGAGCATTACCGTGATGCTTGAATGTCAAGTTGACCCTATGTTTTATTTATTTTAGGCTACTTACTCTCTCCTCTCCGTAAACACCCCACTCTGCTGCTCTAATTATAATTCATAGTATTACTACATCTCTCAGTGCCTTCCCTCTATAACCTTTTGATATTATCCAGACTATTTAATCTATTAAGTCCTGTCTTCATGAGTAACTACGTTATGATACTGAGTCACCCTGTCCATTCTTCGCTGTTCTCCAAATAATATATTTTCAAAATCACTCCAAATCCGGTCCTGTTCATGACCATCCCTCCAAATTGGCATATATACTGTGCGGATTTGGTTGATCCCGACTTTTCGTGACCGAAGGTTGTGCAAGCGAACAACAAGTTCAAGAATGTTGGATCTTCGATTGCTATCTTCAACAGGCAACGGAACACGTAGGCGTCCAAAGGCTCCCTGGATGGCTCGCATGCCCCATTCTGCTGTCTGCCGGTACGACAGTAGTTGACGATCGAAAGCAATCTGCTGTTCGCGGACTTGAGGATTAGATGACAGGCGGGTGCCCGATTTCATAGGAGCTCGTATGCGACCCTTGATAGCGTCAGTTCCCCGGGGAAAGGCTGTGTCTGCCACCAAGTACCACCCATCTGGGGTAGCATTCAGCAACTTCTCGTATATTGGTCGGGCGACACGGGAATCATGCCAACTCCCGGGAGCATTCACTTTTCCACCAATAATTTCACCTGAATATCCACAATTATGATTGTAAGAAAATTAATACCTACCTTGGGAGCAGAACGCCAGAACACAGCTGACAAAATGGTCCGAGAGCCATCCATTATACATCGCGTTTTCGATTTCATCATCCGGGGAGGTTTGGACCGGGAGATTTAAGCCATCCAACGAACCAAATGCCCCTGTCAGGAGCGAATGTCGTTCGGTGATGAGCTCGTTTCGGTCCTGGAACTCGCCCCCTTCCAACCAGCTTACCCGGGCATCATTCATGGATCGGAGGGTTTTCAATAGAATCGACAGCGTAAAATTGAGATATCGCGAGACCGTAGAGGGAATGAGGGCAAAAATTTGCATGAGGCTGACATCGAGCATCGTAGATGTAAGGTAATGCAGTACCAGTCCCAGTCCCCCGGCCGCATCCAGAGAACGGCGAGAAACCAAAGGGGGGGCCGTGTTGATGCTATCGCTCCGCGGAATCGTGTTGATGGTCCAGTGCTCTGTAAAACCGGACTCCAAGATGTAATCGAAGGTCGCGACATCAAAGCCCATGGTGGTGATATAGGCCCTGTTGTTCCGTGATTGGTAGAGAGCCTGCCAGGGTGTTGCACGTCGGGGATCAGGGAGGAGGTCAGAGCGCACCAAATATTGTCGACGGTCACGACGAGCCTCGTTTCGCTGATGCCTGGCTTCCTCTGCCCCATACACCATCATCCCAACAGCGGTAGACAGAGACAGTAGCTCCTCCTCTGCATCTTCCTCCTCCTCCAATTCTTCAAACACCTGCATCTGGGCGGCTTCGAGATCGTCGAAATACATGCTGAGTGTGATATCGATGAGAGGGGCGAGCCCCTAATCATTCCAGCATGATATTACATCAATTTCTAGATTCCAGATGGGTCGACGGTTTAGAAAACATAAACCAGAATTTATTGAGACTCCGCTGACATGTTTTTCTAGGAATAATCTGTGTTTCTAACGGGACGGAAAGTCATCCAATACTGAGTGCGGTGGTGTGGAGGTGGAGGTGGGTTCCGAGGGCTATGCGCACTGGTAGCCAGTTTGTTGCGAACATGCTGAGATGATGCCCATGGAGTCGACCGGACCTTGTGAAACCTTTCGATTGCTCCTAGATGAACTAAATGTTTCGAGTCGACGAGCGCCTCTTTTTCTATGATCTATTTGTATGAAATCCTTACAGCTACCGGACAAGTCGCAGCGTGTGTTATTTTTTGCTGTTAGAGGATGAAAGAGCCGACATTAAAAATCACTGTTTTTGGATCGAGAAGAACACCTCGAGGCCGTATCTTGTCGCATCCTGGTCAGTGGACCAATTGAAACCAACAACAGTGGGAGGGGAGAGATAAGCCGCCTGCTAAAGTGGGCTCTCGACTCCAAAAAGAGTTCAACTGGGTAATTTGAGCTCGAAGGGGACGAAGATAACCAGAGCAAACTTACTTAGCCCCAAACGACGAGTGCGGGGTGGGACCCTTGGGTCTGGAGCGTCGTTTACGGAATGGCGCGTTACCCCAGAACGCCACACCCCTTGTCACGGTGACAGACAGCAGAAGGGGAAGCTGGAGAAATAGGCAGGCTAGTATGTGATGGCTGGCGCTGCGGAGTTCTGGCGCCCACCCGGCGTCGGCGTTGTTATCTGACCCCGTACTTGGGTTGACAGGCAACATACTGCGTACCAGGTTTGTGGCCAGACATGAGAGTCGGGTAGACGTGTATTCAAATGAATTAGAGTGTACGGGATGAGTTGACTTGATGAGGACACGCCGCAGAGTGAAGAGCGGCGGGAGTGAAGATGAAATCCGCTCTGCACAGCTGACGATCACTGGGAGAAATAGTCTCGAGGAAAGTAGGTGAGGGTGAGCCAGCAGAAAGGTAGCGCGAACTAGCGAAAAACCTTTGCGTGAAGAGGGTAAGGCACTCTGTGTGAACTGTGAAAGTTCACGCCGCAGTGAGAAGATTAGGGTTTCGGGAAAGGGAAGTGTAGCTACCTTCGATACGAGGAGAGCTAGAGTTAATTAAGGGTTTTGGGGTGGGCGGTAGATTTAAGGTGAATTCACAATGTGAAGGGAAGAGTGGGTGACCAGGGTGTTTTCCAGGGTTCCTCGCCAAAGTAATTGCGAGAGGAAATGGGCAAAGGTTATTTCTCGCCTGCGTGGAGATGACGCGGGGAGAGTACAGGTGACACTGACAAGGCCTTGAACTTGGTCGTGACACGCTGGTCGAGAGGATCGGTCTTGCCAGACTGGGCAGGTCGCGCCCTCCCGCGAGCGAAAAAAGTGATCGACTGGAAAGATCTGAATCTGGAGATTTGCCCAACGCCCAATTTATTTTAGCGAAGATGACGCATGGCGTGCCCCGCCGTTCCTGACATGTCTGGCGCAGAATCGTGATCTCGGGCTGGGACGAGAGGAGATAAGGGAAGGATTCGCGACAATGGCGATAAGCTTGGCCGCGAGTGGAGGGATCAGGTGAAGGCTCCATCACTGGGAAGGGGAAACGCGGAGAAACTGGGACGAGCAGGACGCGCGGCGGGCACAGAGAATGCAACGGAAGAGACCCGAGGATTATGCAGACGCCTGGAGGAGCGCAGCCCAGCAGCTCAGCAGTGTCGAGCCTGTAGGCGAACGCATTCCGGGGTGAGCACGTGGGAACCGGACGGAAGAGTGGATTTGCACGGGAAATAGCAGAAAATAAAGAATATTTTCGGCGCCATGTGAATTGGGCACGCACGGAGAGATCGGACGGAACTCACAGCACGATGTCGCGTTCGTAGCCGCTGTTCCGGTCCGACAACACCCAGATCTGGCACGTCACACTGTCACCCGCTGTCACACCCGTTCTTGTTTATCGTCTATGCCTGCCATCTGGCGCAGATAATCCCATTTTCTACTTTATCCTATAATAATACCCATTTCCTCTGTTCCTCCTCTCATGGCCAATGCCAACTATCTCCCCGTCCTCCTCGTCTCCGTCACCACCAATGTCGCCCCCGACGACTCCGCCCTCTCCACCCGTCCCCGCGCCCAGGTCGACTATCTCTCGCACGAATGGCAGGAGGAGGATGTCTGGAGGTCTTGGCGGAAGATGACCCGCCAGAAGAACGAGATCACAAACGGTATCAGGCTCGAGAACGCCTCCTGGAGAACATGGTGGAAGCAGCGCAACAAGCTCAAGACGGTCACGCCGGAGACCCTCAACTGGTGTGTCCCCCACTAACTGCATCCCCCACGCCGAGACTCAGTTTTGCTCCAGGCTCAAGGACTCGGATGTGACCTGGCTCTACGGCCCACTGCACACGGCCGACGACGACAAACCCCTTCCCAAACCCCCAGGTATCGCCGACAGTGCATCGAGTCAGCCGACGCCGTCAGGAGACTGCTCACGAACAACCAAGCCCATTCTCAAGTACCGCAGCATCAGCGAGCTCCTCACCTCCGACCTCCCCAACTCTCCCCTCTTCAGCCCAGCAGAGTCTGACGAAGAGCACGATTCTCGCTACGACCCGCAGCTAGACGCCATTTCAACAGAGAAATTCGCACCCGGCACTTCATTCCCCTCCCCAGAGTCCATTCCAAAGCGGCCCAAGCTGCTGCACACCAAGAGCGACACACACATCACCCGCTGGGGCCCCAGTCNGGGCGTTCAGGAAAGACTCGCCACCACGGATAGAGCCGCCCGGTCACCACCCAGAAGACTATTTTCCCAAGGTCTCAGCGGGCGGTCCAGTGCGCACATCCCTGTCTCAGGACTCCAACTCGAGCGCGGGCACAAGCACCAACGGCGAGAAGGCCGCCAAGAAGAAGCACATCAGTTTCAACACCTTTGTCGAGCAGGTTATTGCCATCGACAAGCCCAAACGCTCAAATTCCTTCTACACTATTTCGGAGAGGTCTTGGGATTCGCGCGGAGTGTATGATGATGACGATGGGTCAGTCTCCTTTCTCCTTCCTTCCGCAGCGTCGTTTATTCCTAATACTCTTCATAGGTACGAAGAGGATCAGGAAGACTCTGCTGAAGAGGAGACCTGCATTGAAGCGCCGTGGAGTCACCCACGGATACGTAGTACCGGTGTCCACGGATACAATTCCCCAGACGATATCGAAGAAGAAGAGGAAGAGGATGGTATCATCGAGATGCGGACCTCCTTCCGCCACGCGACACCGAAGAAGGGACCTCGTTCACAGTCGAAAGCCTCCAACGCCTCCTCATCTTCATCAGTCTCCACAGGTTCCTCCACCACCTACTCCACAGCCACTTCGTCATCTTCTCCCTCGCGCGATTCCACCTCACAGTCCTCCGTGTCAACAGCAAAGCGCAAGCCACTTACCAGACGCACGAGCTCCAGCACTTACCGCCCTCATCTTGTGCGCCCCCCGCCAGAACATGTCCATGTCACGATAGCTCCAATTGCTCCGACAGTCCTCAAGACAACAGACATGTGGGAGGAAGGCTTCGGGGACGAAGGGGCGGGCAGCGATGATGGATTTGGCTGGAGAGAGCGGTTGTGGGGCTACAACGACAAGCCTACCAAGAGCAAAATCAAGCGCCGCGGGGACGATGACGGTTCGGATGCCAGCGGCACTCCGGTGGAGCTGGTCTACGTTCCCCCCTTTAACAGCCGTTACTCGTATGAACATTCGAGATACGGAGAGACTGAGGAAGACGACGAAGATGATGACAGTCTTGGAGGCTTGCACGGTTTCGGCGATGACGAAGAGTTGGAGGAGGAAGACTATGGATCCGCCATCGTTCACTCTCGGCCGAGTTATCGCAGGGAAGACTCGGATGGTGTTGCATCCGACATATATCTCCATCGGGGTACGGCGGCGGGCAGCGTTGGCTTTGAAGATTACCCAGACTCGAGCGATAAGCACCTCGTCGGCAGCCCGGTTCCCGGCTTACCCATTCCTATACCCGTCGCCAATGATATCGGCCGCATGGAGTACATTGGACCCTCCACGGCGAACGCAGAGGCTTCGATACCCAAACTGGTAGTGATGGAGCAAGGGAAGTTCAATGCGATTGTGGAGGAGGAGGAGGAGGCAGACTTTTTCGACGGTGATCCGGACTACGGGAACGAGTACATGGGGCCCGTTCACAGACCAGGAAGACCGGGCTACGGGTCTAGCAGCAGATTCATGATCGGCAGTGATGAACGACCCTCGCGTTCAAACTCTCGAACTGCTAGCTCGCGTTCGCGGTCCAAGAGTCATTCACGGACCCCCTCTCCCGCCATGGATCCTATTCCACCCACCAGCGACTCGGAGCCTCTGAGACGCTCTTATTCGTCTGCATCCCCTTCTCCCAACTACTCCACTCACCTTCTGCCACCTACTCGTGGACGCTCGCATCAAGATCTGCTCCAGAGCTCATCGAGAACGCAGCCATCCGCACAATCACAATCGCGCGGGCGATCATCAGCCCGAACGTCTGGTTCCTCCTCAATTGAGAGCAGCACAAGCCCATTTGGAGGAATGTCCCCTGACAGCACGAGTTCTCGAACTGGAAGTGCGAGTGCGTATGTCGGAGGTGGAAGACTGGACCGGGAGCGAGATAAGGATCGAACAGGCGGTGAGAGGAGGGGAAGGGAGCCGGTCCGAGAACGCGAGCGTGGAAGGGATCGGACGACAGACAAGAGGCTGAGTGTCAGTCAGAGCAATAGTCCCGAGCCCCCTAGAGGTCCAAGGATCGAGAGGGAAAGCAGCTCAGCGACGACTACCTCGACAGTAGCGAGTGCGGAGATGGATTCCAGTTTTGTCTCGTCTGCCTCGTCGACGAGCAGTAGCAAGACTGTCATTCCTCCAGAGCCGGCGAGTCCCCCAATGTCGGAGGAAGATTATCAGCGGGAGGCCGAGGAGTTTTTGAGAAGGACAGGTCCTACTCCCTCGAACTCTCCTGTAATCCAGATGAAGGCGCCGCCTGTAATACCGCCGCCTGTCGCCTCGGAGCAGGGAACGCCCACGCCGTCATCCATCGCCGCCGCCGCCGCCTCTTCTTCCGCCACGAACAACGCCGCCCCCACTAGCAAGCTTGCTACTGCGTCATCTGCGTCTCCGACATCAGCCAAGGCGAAGCCTCCACCGTTGGCACCGTCACCGCCTCAACCTGCTAAGGCGAGTACATCGTATACAGCGGTTTCAAGTCCTACCAATAAGGGAAACCCGTCGCCGTCGCGCTTGATGACAACACCGACTACGCCCTCCTCCGATGTTCTGGGTATCAGGGAGCGGTCGCCCGCTGGAAGAGCTGGAAGGTCGAAATCGCCTCAGTCGGACACGATCATGGGGAAGGCTGCCGAGATTGCGGGGGCGTTCTTTGGGTTGTGGAACCATTCGTCTTCGACGCCATCTCCTTGAACGAGGACGTCGCGTCGGTGGTGCGTGGTTGTATATTTATTACTCTTTTATGTGCGGTGGGGGGTGATCGTGTGGTGCGTTTGTGGTCGGGTCGTCCAGTCCTTCTATATCCATTTTTCTGTCTTTTCTCTCTCTCTCTCATTCCTGGTTTCTGTTATACTTATCTCGTTTTTGTCACCTTCTCTCTCTTTGTGGTATTTTCGGCTCTGGACACACGACTGGTATCCATTCTCGATCGGGTTTCTTTTTTCCTCTCTGCTCTTTTTCCGCGACTGTTGTTGTTTCCTGCCTGGCATTCATCGTACAGTATGTAACCAATCAATTCAACCATCCATCCAACCTCACTGCATCTTTCTCTCACTTTTTTCCTCACCTGTGTTTTAATAGTATCATTACATAGCATCGAAGATTCCTACTATTCTTTTTTATCCTCTTCGTACAAGATTCACCTTCACCGGCATTGCCATACTATTAGTATATCTCGTACATGTAGTTGCTGTCTTCTTTACACATCGGGTCTGCCTCTCTTGCAATCTAAACGGACTTTTTCATCTCTCATGTGTCGTTTGCGTGACTTCTCCCTGTCAGGAATTTCGGTAAGGTTGAACCTGAGTCTACATGAGTTGAAAGGTCCGGGATTTGTGACTCGACGTTGCAGTGCAGCGCACGCGGTGAGCCGTCGAGTCACAGCCACTGAGCCAGCGCAAGCCGCGCGCGATTATCTTGCCGATGGTGTTTTTCGAAATACCAAAGTAGGCATGAATAGGGAGCCGTGGATTCCTCTACCGGGATATGTCGAACACGATGCACGCCTCGACGCTGTCCTTGTCAAGGATACATACCCTTGACCCGAGTGGTGGTCCAGGTGCGTGCAGCCACCAACCGGTCATAGGTCATTGGCTCTAGAACTTAGCCCCGGTAAGGGCTGGTGTTTTTTTTTTTTTTCGTCATCATGGATGTGAACACGAGTTTTACGATGGATTGGAATTCCGATTCCGAATGCGAATGACAGACAGACGACAGAGGGAGCAAAGAGAGGAAAACTTTTGGGGTGAGAACGGTGGACTGGCGAGGAGCTGTGAGGCGAGGCGAGTTACAGCAATGATATTACCCCTTGCCGTACCGCCGCGTTCGGGATGAGGTACGATGCTTAATTTTTGCGGGTCATCTCATTGGATGGAAATGGGAACGTTAATGACCTTATTTTTCAGAATCGTCTGAGATGGGTTTTTTTAAGCGAAGTGGAATTATACGCGTCGTATCCGGGGAGGTGGTGCCAGGATAGAGGTGCGGGAGGTTGTTTTGCTAACTGTGCGTCAGGTGCTTAGTCTTGAAATGAATAATATTTTTTGGGATCGTGCTAAACATGGGTGGTATATGAGGCAATATGGGTTCGAGCTATAGAGTAACGCGGACGGAAGGTGCCAATGAAGCTCCTAGATCGAGTGATTCGCTGTATATTGCGGGAAGTTTGCTACTTTGGCCCATGCAAAGACTCCGTCCAAGGCGATCAGAGTGATTTGTGAATAGGAACGGGGATGCTACGAAAGGTTAAGTGAAGTTCAATGATGGGATGAAGAGACTGTGGCAGGGCTTGTAATGAGTAGCATGTTCTATTTCGCGTTCAAGGTTCCGTGTCCGAAGGTTTGGCGAGAAGGCAGAAGGGAACGGATCACGTCATAGAAAGAAACTGTTACGACAGAGTCGAGCAGGTAACAAGGCCAGGAGGATGGGGGTCGACCTGAGCGGGGGTCAACTGGAACCAGCCTTCCAAATCGACACAAGCGCCTGCTTGTCAAGGGTTCGAATGGATGACTGCAGGCAAACAGCCAATAACTGCGGAGAGGATGGCCAATTGATATGGTGCATGGTCCGTCACCATGGAGAGAGGGCAATTGATTGAAGCCCGTCCCGAGATGTGTTACAGGTATAATCGACTCTAGAGCGGCGCCGGAAGGCGGGTCAAGTGAATGACGATGTGTCGGTAAACTGAATGAACCAGCAAGTATTGCTAGTTACCGTTGCCTCCAGCAAGGGTTTCCGTGCTGCGCGCTCTTCCACAGCACTTGGGCCCGGATCTAAAGCAGTCGAAGAACACAGATCGGGTTTTTAATGAAGTTCGACCTTGCTTCGGCCACGAGATGTCCACACACTTTGGCGATCGGCAGGGGGACATTATTATCGCAATTGCCAAGTTGTTTCATCGTATTCGATTGCAGAGGGCGATCGGTGAAAACAGAAGAGGAAGCCCGGAGCTAGCACGAGGCTGTTCAAGGTGAACCAGATTATTTTGCACGGCCGGGTCTGGTATCGTGAGCCCTAAACCTTGTCAGTGGAAAAGTATGAGACGCGATCAAAATTAATACATGACGCCTTGGTTGGCCGTGCGCACCGACCTTGGCTTATCCTGGGGTCAGAGCGCTTGTCACTCGTCCATGATGACAAGCCATCCCTCCCTCAGAGGTACTCACTGGGTACCGTGGGATGATGGCGGCCCGCCCAATCGTGGGTCAAAGAGGCGCGCCCACGTGATGCAACGCGCTGTTGGTGCCTCCGTTGAACCGTCGCGTCGACTTCTCTTCCTGAATCCCCGACCAGAGCACGCTTGCCACAACGATAGCGGCCCTCCGAGAGGTCCTGAGTAGAGAGGTGAGCTCATACACCCCATTGTAAAGGAGGGCCCGCTGACCGTACTCCCAGGCTGAATCATGGCAGCCATGCTAGAAACCCCGTCTCGGATATGGCGCCGTATTGAAGCGGTACAAGACCGAGAGATGCCATCTCTACCCTCCCTACCGTCTTTCGACGACTCAGATGAAGAAATTGAAGGCCCTACACCCAGTCGTGTCATTCCGGATGGATTGGACGATGACCTTGACGACTCACTGGGAGACATCTCATCGCCAATACACTCGACGCCGGCCACATCGAACCATACCCACACAACAACCATTCATGCACACCTGAGCGCAGTTAGTACTGCCAGGTTTGCGCAATCAATAGCCTCTAGATCTTCAAAGTCATCAGTCGGTCCCACCACGTTGAAGACACACGACAGTTTTGATATCACAGACATACCTTCTCTATCCGCAATCCCTCGAGAAAACTCCACCTTCAACAGGAGTCGTGAATTTTCGCGCCGGAATAGCAACCCACCTGTCCAGTTACCTGCAGAGGATGATGAAGAGGCTGGCGAACCAGAATTTTCATTATCGGAGGCTCTTCAAGATGTCAGCCGTGCCAGCACCCCACCGATTCCTTTTTCCAAGAATGATACCCCGAAAAAGCCATATGACTACTCTGTCAGCCTGAAGTCCGAGCCAAAGGTATGCTTTCACCGTTACGGCGTCCTAGAACAGCTCACTTAGCCAACGTTAGACCTCTCCGTTTGACAAATACCGCAACGTAGCGATGCGAAAAACCCTTGCACGGACGCGGACGCCTTCTCTTACTCGTACCACCAGCTCATCGGACTCCTCTCCTACTGCTTCCACTCCCAAGAGCAACAAATCTGTTAACCTTGGTCACGCGGATGCCATCTCTCCAGCTCAACTGCCACTCCCTAGGTCGGCGACCGCGTCTCCTGCACAACGGAGGGGCGATGCTAGTGCTCGCGAAGAAATCAATTCAGAAATGGATAAGAGTCGCGACTCGAACGAAACGGGGGCCTCAATGGATATCACAGATATTCACATATCTCCCCAGAGAATCGACGCCAGTGACGACGGTAAGGAAGCCGAAAGTGACGATCAGCACCATTCAGACGAAGAGAAGATTCATCTCGAATACAATGAACCGACTTTCTCATCTGAGGGAGAGGTTAACTCTCATGCCTACAGCAACAGGACCGTTATGCCCCTTTCGATGCCTTCTCCTGGCGTTCTCTCTATTGCAGCATCCTCCCCTGCTCCATCCCTTGCCATGACCCCAACACCCGCATATCCCCGGCCTCGAGCCCGATTCGACCTCCCCAAACCACCAACGGACTTGCTTTCGACCCCTGCGCCAAAGGCAGTGAACGACGAAGAGGATCTCGTTACCCCCCATACCCGTCGACGATCTTTCCTGTTGTCCGTCATCAATTCTTCTGCTCGACCTCGCATGAAGCTTGGAACTCCACACCCTCGACAATTTGTCCCGGAGACGCCGAGCATTGCCGAGTCGCCTCCGCATGCCAGTATCGAGAGCACACCATCGTCTTCCGGGAAGTCCGCATCCATTTCACCGCGATCGTTTGCTGAAGTTACGCCTCGCCCGAGACTACCCCCTGCTCGGAGAATTTCCCATCCACTTTCTCAAACCATCACCGCTTCCCCTGCAGGCTCGGACTCGGAATCCGTGGCAGATGTCAAACCAGGACGTAGAGCTCCAGTTCTGCAGCCCTGGGCCACTCCCGCCCAGGCATCACCTTATGATGGAAACATGGACAAAGCATCGTTCATCTCGACCGCTTCTTCCCATGATTTGACTACGCACCACCGTGTCAATACGTCGTTCGACCCTGCTATGGGCTTCGGAGCGGCTGCGAAGGGCCATGGTGTCGGGAGGTTCAATGCGGGCAAGTTGAATAATTACTTGCATGGATTGAATAGGCGACTTCAGGAGGAAAACGAAACTCTCCTTTCTCGAGTGCGGAAACTGGAAGAAGATAGGAAAGCTGAGCCGCCTGTGGAGTCTATTAGTGCTGGCAGTAGTCGACGGTCGAGCGGTGTTCATCGTCGGATCAGTACTGGAGGAGCGCTGGACAATGTCCAGGAGGATATCGCCGAGGGTTGGCTTGAAGAGAAGGCACAGCTGGAGGAGATGGTGGAAGAGTTTAGGGAGGAAGCTGAGAAATTGCTGGTTGAGAAGGAAGAAATCGAGAAGGAGCTGGAGAAAGAGAAAGAGGGGCGGGAGAGAGACCAGCAGCGCTGGAAAGCTCGTGTTGAGGAGGCTGAAGAAGAAGCTATGAAGATCATCGAGAATTTGGGAAAGAAAGCGAGCGAGGCAGAGACGAAAGTAGCCAAGGCGGAGGCAAAGGCCGAGCAACAGCGACGGGAGTTGGACAGAGAGATAGAGGAGCTCAAGGAGGAGCTGGATCTCGCGAACGACCGGGTATCAAAGGCAGAACGCCTCCTGGAAAATGGCAAAGATCTCGGTGGGGCACTCAACGAAGCCAACGAACGAATCAGCCACCTTATGGGAGACATGCGCAACGCCAACTCACAGATCGAGGATCTTCAAGAGGAGGTTGTCCGTTCCGACCATAGAATTGACGAGCTCGAGAAGGATCTCCGTGAGGATAAAGATATCATTGCCCATCTGGAAGAAGAACTTCACACCAACGTCGAGGCCTTGGAAGCAGAGCAAGCCAAGGTCGAAGGCATGGAAGCAAAGATCAATAACTTGGAAGAGGAAGTTGCTTCAATGAAGGAATATGTCGATGAACTGGAAGAAGGAGCGGCTGTCACCGTCGAACAACATGAACGGGAGCTCGCTGAAGCGAAGGCCACCATGGAGGCGATGCACATCGCTGAGCAGCAGACGGCTGATACGATCCAGGATCTCGAGCGCGATGCCCAACGAGCGCGAGAACTCACCGCTCAGACTGAGGAAGCTCTAGAAGAGGCCCACGATAAACTACTGGAGGATGGAGCGGAAATCGCGAGTCTGAAAGGAAAGATCTCATCCTTGGAGCGCGAGCGGGACAAGTACCAGAAAATGGCCGACATGCCACATGAACCTTCGTGGAAAGCGACACCGCTTGGACCGACTGAAGAAGAGTTGGAAGCGCTGGAACAGGAACTCGACGAGGCAAACAGGGAGATTGGCCGTCTCAACACACTGTTGAGTCAATCCTCTGCACGGGAGGCAGTGGATAAGGCCAAGGACGCTCGCATTGAGATGCTGGAGCAGGAACGGGAAGAACTCCTTGAGCGAAACAAGGCCCTAAGGATGACGTATAACGAGATGACGACGCCCCACAAGTATGTGAACAGCAGCACCATTTCTCCTATCCACCGCCAAGTTCTGTCGATGTCGATTAGAGCGCCCCGAACGCCTGGTGCGCCGCTGAAGGATGTAAGTGGCATTCTCACTCCTCGTTGTGACGTGAACAGATCTCTGACCTGTGAATCAGATGTCGTGGTTGAACAACACTACGAATGACCCCACGGTATCACCACTCATCGCTGAGATTCACCGTCTCCAGCAGGAACTAGACGTCGCCAACGAGAGCATCGACGATAAGCTCGACAGGCTCGAAGACGCGGGCTTAGGCGTTGTAGGTCTGACCAAGAAACTCGAAGATGCGCGTGCCAAGATCTCTCGTCTGGAAGATGAGATCGCAAGACTTTCGAGGAAAGAGGATCGATACTCACGGCGGCTTGCTCGAGCTCGTTGCAAGAACTGTAACACTAAACTCGACCTCCCTCATTTGATTACTGATGAAAGGTACGTCGAAAGCTTGTTTAGACCTAATTCGGCCTATTCTGACCTCCTTTGTGCTCTCTTTTTCGTAGTTCCTATGATTTGTCCAAGGACGAAATGGAAAATGACCCGCCTACACCTTTCACGAAGAACTCGGAAGCTTTGAAGAACCAGTTGCAGCTTGCCAATGCCAGTCTCGACCAGTTGAGAACGGATATGGAGAATCTCAAAGCTGATAACAAGCGTCTTAATGTCAAGGTTAAAGAGACCAAGCAAGAGAGTCGTGCCGGAGAAAAGGCGAAGTCGAATGTCCAGACTGAGCTTGATAAGGCGAAGCGAACGATCGCTGACTTGGAGCGTGCTTTGAGCGAAGAACGATCACGGTTGCGGTCTATTGCTGTTGAGCAAGAGCGGGCTGAGAAAGACAAGAAGCATGTCTTGTCTGACCTTCGAAGGGCAGAATCGGTAAGAGGATCTAATTGTTTAATTGCTGGAATGGCCCACGCTTAACTTTGATTTCATTGACTAGGATATGGACGACGTCAAGCAAGAGCTACAGCGCCTGAAGCAGGAGAACAATGAGCTTGAGAAAGAGTTGCGACGTGAGTGCTGATGACCTTGAATATGGACCCTGACTCACGATAACCCTTACAGAGAACACTACGGCCGATCAGAAAGCAAGGTTTCTTGAAACTAAGGTGGCAGAAAACATGGACACCATTGCTCAGTTGAGGCAAGAGCGTTCTTTCCTCACCAAGGACCACAAGGACCTTCAGAGACGTTACTCTGAAGTATCAGAGGTAAGTCTGCACGAGTATGCATTTGTAGCCATTTTACCAAGTGTTCCATTTTTTTAGACTGTCAGCCGACTGCGCGAGAAGCACGCTGCCCATTCCACCTCGCACGATAACTGGCGACACAAGCTCGACCTCCAAGTGATCGAAATCGAGGAACTCAAGCAAGCTCTCGACGATCGCTCGAGCCAGCTCAAGAAGGCCGAACGCGAAAAGGAGAGGATCGCTTCAGAAAAAGATGGTGTCGCCAAGACAGTTTCTGGCCTCGAAGCCGATCTTCGACGTGTACGGCGAGACGCCGAAGCCTTTGGTCGGGATCTCAGGACGCTGAGAGCTGAGAAGGAGAAACTCGAAACTAAGCTGAAGGAAGAGGCTCAGAAAGGGGAGAGAGCGAAGAAGCAGTCGCAGACTCAGGTTAGACTGCTTAATGAGCAGCTGGAGTCGCAGAAGCAGAGGGCGACCAGAGCACTCGAGGTGTATGAGAGCCATGTTTGTGCTGCGTATGTGGTCTTTTTACTTGGCATTTGGCTGGTCTCGATGGATTTGCTGACCTGGGTTATGGTTGACAGGGATGGCAAACAGGTGTCGGACCTGAAGATGCAGCATAACAAGGAGTGCAAGGGTCTGATGGTTCAAATACGTTACCTGAAAGCCAAATTCACTCGGGAGTCGTCGTTCCGAGGGGATCTTACATACCAGAAGCGGTACCTCCTGGTTCTCTTGACTCAGTTCGAAAAGAGGTGAGTCAACTTTAGTGCAATTTTTTGGTTGAAAGAACAATTCTCATCACGATGTGACACTCAGCGAACGAACCATCTTTGCTTCGATTGCGAGGATTGGGTTCCCGGTGAAACCGCAACAAGCAAAACGCAGACGATCTCTGAAGAGCGTGGCGCATGTGGTTGTGTTTATGAATCGCATCAAGTAAGTTTCGCGACCATCTCAGGATCAGTTTCGCGTGTTGATGATGATTGTTTTCTAGGCGGAATAGCGAGCAATGGCAAGAGCAACGGGCTTCCAAGGTTGCCATTTCCGCAGCGCTAGAGGAAGTTCGTCGGAGAAGAGCGTTGGCCGCATCGTAATAACCGTCATAAAATCGTTTCTTTCTTGAGACCTTGATATCTTTCGTTTCCACTTTGGTGTTCTTCCATCTTTCAGACCGACTGCGTTTGCTGAGATACTTTGTCTGCTTGCTCCCGCTTTCCTCTCTCTTCTTCATCTGTGGACGCTTGTTACTTGCTTCCTTTCTCATGCATCATTATGTGTCTGTCTGTAATTGTATGTAACTTAGATTGACTTTCCAGCCTTATTGAAACCCAAGCACACCGTGTATTATACATGAGTAATATCGTCTCGTAATTGCATGCCATTTCACTGATTAACACGACTTAAATGACAGAACTGAAACGCTACGGTTTCTTTGCAACGATTCGGACAGCATCTTTAGAGAAGAGGTATTGCAAACCGCTCCAGATTGTCGTAGTTGCTACTGTCCACCTGGAACAAATGTCAGTTGGAGGGTATACAACGTGTTGGATGTGGAACATACTGGAGTCCTTGTAATGCCATACCCATATCTGGGAGGAGCGGGCTGACTGTCGTTACACCCATGAGAAGTAGCTGGAGCCCCGTGTTGACCTTGCTAACGGTTGTTGGTATAACCTCCGCGGAAGGTAGACCGAAATCCCAGTATCGGGCGAAGGTTTTCTGTAGGTCGATGTGAGCCTGTGGGTGTAAAATATAGCACGAGCAGGGACGTACTGGAGGTGGTAGGGTAGTGTAACGGATGTAGAACGCTGAAAGGGCAAGCAAAACGTCTCTTCCCAGGATGACCACAGCCAGAGGCACTGCGAAACAAGCCGATTCAGAACGGGATTCATTTTCCTTAGGATGGTGAACGGACGTACATGGAATCATGTGCTGCATAGTCAGAGTGACGGTGAGCGTGGTCATCAGGATTTTATCTGCAGCTGGGTCAAGGATGGTTCCAAGCACCGAGCTCATGTTAAATCTTCGAGCGAGGTATCCGTCTATCTTCAGTGAAGAGGAAGCAGAGTTAGCAAGGGTTCTCCGGCAAGGCCGTCGGGAAGAATTCACGTACTAGGTCTGTTAGACCAGCGTATACCAATAATCCTGTGGCCAGCTCGTAATTACCGTCCAGGATAGACCAGCCCAACACGGGACATGCCAATATTCGCGAGGCCGTCAACAAATTGGGGATTGTGTATATGTTTTCTCGTATTGAGGGTTTTCCAGAGCTACTTGTTGCAATGGATTCATCCTCGCCCTTGCCCTCTTTCTGCACCGGTTGCTGTTGCTGACGTCTGAGGAGGGATGTTGAGAACGCGCGAGGAACCGCGACCGCCGGGAAAAAGTTTGATCTAGGGTTGAACGAGAGTGGTCTATGGGGTGATGTAAAGAGGGAATTTAGAGATTTTCTCTGGCATGTTGCGCGTTGAAAGGATCGTGCCAGAGGCCTGGGGACTCTGAACGCGACTTGCATTGGCTCTGGTCGTGGTGGTCGACGGCGAGCAACGATGATGCTGGCCGTCGGCCTGACGCGGCGCATCACCGTTGGAGCTGATGCCGACGGTCCGGGCGCGGCCCGCTTTGTTAGGGGTCATGGTCTTTCATGGGACCCGTCAACGCGTCACGACACACCGGCAGTTCTCCTGACGCGTCCATGGAAGTCTCTACTCCAGAAGTCAACTCGTTTGCATTCTTCCTCGACTTACCTGAAGATATTGGGAGGTCTATCTTTGAAATATCAGTGGAAGATGGCAATGGATTAGCATGTGCTCTGGTCTCAAAGCAAGTACAATCATGGTATGTCTTCAGATATACTGTTGACAAGCAAATGTCCTAATGAGACTGTGTTCTAGGGTTGACCCCATTCTCTATAAACGTGTTTCCTTACTCGATCACGGACAACCGCAACAGTTCTATCAAACAATGCTATCAACCAAACCAGCCGAATTCTTTGCCCAGCATGTCAAGGTCATCGTTTTGGACACCTGGGACACCAGCCTCATCTTCAGGTTTCTCTACACATGCGAAAACCTTGAGGTACTGGCATATTGGCGCCAGAATGGCGGCTGGGTTACGAATGAAGACAAGGCTTGGAAGTACTTAAAGTCCACTGCTAAAAAGCTCACCCGGTTTTCATTGTCCTGCCGCGGTCGTCTTGATCAACACGATTTCTCCTTTCCAATATTTCGCAATCTCTCCCACCTGGAAATCAAACTGCTCAACGAGGGGCTTCTGCCGGATGATTGGAAGTGGGGCACCCTGACGCAACTACAGCACCTTACACACCTGTCCCTTGGCCACTTTTCCCCATTTAACGATGACCTTGGTCAATTCATCGGGAAAGTCTTACGTTTCTCCCCAGAAAGTTTGCGTGTTTTTGTGGTGTTTGTTATTTTTCGCGATTCAGACCTCCAGAGTTCGAACCTCGAGATAAATCGCTTCGATAGTCGAGTGGTTCTGGCAGCTAGTGAAGGATCTGATAATACCTTTGTCCACGAAAGAGTGATTCTTCGCTCCACGGATGACCTTGCGAGGGACTGGGCTGGTGCATCCGATGACGCAGACTTTTGGAGTCGAGCAGAAACAATGATTGCGAACCGGGGGGGCTCAAAGTAGAAGGGCTGTATCCTGTCCGAGTCAATCCTGTTTTCGCGCCCTCGGTATCTTAGATGATCATATACCTACCCTTTCTTGCAGTGTAGTTTCTTGATGCCGAAGCAATAGAAGTACTAGACGACCGAGCTTTCGTACTTATACTAAATGTACACACCATTCAAACCCACATGTACGGCAGCCTACAGCTCCCCATGGAGGACAGTGCACAATACTACCATCAATACGGGCCTAGATGCTCATCGTCTCGAAAAGTAAAGGTGTATCGACTCGGAGACACGACTTGAATTTCTTCACAAATCGAGACGCTGAACCGCCGTGCTATCAACCACCGCTGTACAACCATGACCGCAATAAGTCCAATGCAATAATGATTCCGATCTCACAGAGCATACACTTTCTGAAAATGTAAATCCGATGTAAATCATTCCATTTCGAGATGGCAGGTGATAGACAGGCGGTATGTTCAACGTTTGGACATTTCGTTGAATCCGTTGAGTCCGTAGCCGTAAGTATTGCCAGGAGCGAGGTTTCAAGGAGGGCAGCCAGACAGACCCCTGCGTGATTCACCAGATCTAATGCGTCGAGTTGTTTCTTTGCCTGTCAATTGTCGTACGAGGACTTCGGAGCTGACCCGTAAGGAGTGGAAGTAGACATTGTGCCAGGGCTCGAAGCACCACCCATGTGCCAGCCAGATCCCCAGCGGAATCGCGAGGAGCTCGGGAGGATTTGAGAAAAGGAGAAGCTTGATACAGGCACAGGCGCACACCAGATACGATAACAAGTCAGAGAAGAGCCTCATCAAGACGAGGATTGGACGAGGATCCAGGAACAAGCCAATGAACGACTTGAATCGTGGTGGTCCCGCTGATAACGAGCCTCGAGTGGGGGCAAGGGTGATGATAGGAAGACCTTGGCTTGATGAGTGAGAGTGCATCGTGCCGCACCTGCGGTGGCCTTTTTGCCACCGTCTTTGCCACGTGCAATTCGAAAACCCCTGTCAGTGTGAAGCCAGATCTAGGAGTAAGTATAGACTTTCGCCCAAGGTACATACTGCGAGCAACGTGGGACGCGCAGTAAATAAATCTCCCGGCCTTGGTTGGAGCTCAAAACTGCTCCAAGATCTCGAAGATTGCGAGGTTGTGAGACAGTTTCTGGCAGATGGAGTCCTGCCAGGAGCTCGAGCTTGTCGGACGCACCATGTTGTGGTTGCCTGCAATAATTATAAACATAACGAGAACTCCAACAAGTGACGGAAACAAGTATATAGCATACCTTGGTTACTGTCGTCCTGGCCGTACAACCGGATTGATGGAGGGAACGTAAGGGCAAGGGGGGCCGAGACAGAGGAAATTGAAAAATGGCTGGGCAGATTGCCAACGAACTTCTTCTTCATTTCTTGATTCTCTTCTAAAAGTGTCCTCTGGGAGCCACACTTTCCTTTTTCCCCTGGATCCCAGAGCCCGCAATCAGGAGGCAGTTGACCCGTTCTCACAGGAGCACTCTGGATCTCCCTCTTGATACAAAATGCCAGTCGACCCCTCCGTGCGCTTCAGCACAATGTCTCGCGCCAGCACCCTTCTGAACAGGCCGTCGAACGCGCCTATGGGGCCGAGGACGAGGAATCGGTCGTCGAACATGCCCGCAACATCGTCGTTCATTATGCCCCTCTCACCGCCATCAGGGCCGGCAAGCAATTCCCTAACCGCAAGCAACCTCTACCTCCCCGAATTTGGACCAGTAGCGACAGTGCCGGAAAGTGCGCCTCTTACGCCGATATCTGAAGCAGAACCAAAGCCAAGCGCTCTCTCAAGCTCGCCATTACCTGTCGAGGAGCCACTCCCGGCGCCGACCATTCCTGAAGAATCCGAAGAACCCCCGGACGCCGTGAACCAGGATGCACGACATACAGCTGAAGAACCGGTCCAGGAGCAGTTGGTTGAGAATGTGGAGGAGAGGCAGGTGGAGGAGAGGCAGGTGGAGGAGAGACAAGTGGAGGATGGACCAGAGGAGCGCGCTCAGGAGCCAGATCGGGAGACGAAAGAGGTGCCTTCATATGGCGAGAACGAAGAGCTTACGCCAGTGGCGAAGACTCCAAGCAGCATTACTCTATCACTCCCTTCACCCCACTCAGCTCCCTCTCGAACTCCCTCATCGTCGACAGTGAGGACCATAGCGCCTTCCCCTAAATTGACCCCACCGCCACCCATTCGATTCGAATCTGAGCCAGTGCAATGGAAAGGCATGACATTAGACGCTGCACTCTGTAAGCCCCACCACTATCCTCTATGCGTACATGAGCTTATATTGACGACAACTATCCTGCGATGTAGGGACCTTCGATTCGAAGGAGCTCCAGGCGATCGTGTCGCGTGCTATCCGGTCCTCCGCTATTGAATCATACATTCGCCTCCTAACTATAGAATGTCTGGACAACACCCTACCAGCCGAGCTCGAGCGCCTGCAATCGTCTAAAACAATCACCCAGGCCAAGTATCGTTTCCTCGTACACAGGAGGACGATGCAGCTGCAGGCCCTTCTGTCGTCATCGCTCTCACCCTCCAACCCAAAGGATAGCAACGAAGAAGGCCTTCTCACTAACACGAAGCTTGTCGTTCAGTTGTCAGAAACTGTCGCCGAATGTGATCTCGTCATGCAAGAACTCTTGAAGATAACAGATCAAATAGCTCAGGTCCAGAAGTTACTCGATAACCACTGGGCTAGTGCCCTTGCGATTGCGTTGCGTAAAGTAAGCTCCCCAAGATCGTCTTCCCTTACCTCTACCTACCAGCTAACGAATTGCCCTACCCTTCTGCCCACCTGAACCCACCTCCCCCATCATTAAATGAATCAGCTGAATGGAAGCTTCGGAAGACGTTCCTCCGACCTTGCTTCAGCCAAGCAGAAAATTGCCCAGCTGGAAGCTGCTTTGGAAGAAGCATGGGACCAGGCTGAGAAGATGGCGCGCGAGATAGATGATATCGACGGATTCTCGGACGATGATGAAGCCATTATCGAGACTGCCGAGAAAGTATCAGTTTCTCTGGCCCGTGCGACATCACCTTCTCCCGGACCGGACAGCATTCCACTGACCTCTCTGGTCCTGGACGGCAAGTCAGGATCTGATACACGCGGTCCACCACCTCCTCTGAATCTCATATACCAATCTCCGCTCTCAGGCGTCTCGAAATCCAAGGGATCGTCGAGAGGGAACCAAACCCCAACGGACATGGCTGATTCTGTCAGTATCAAGAGTGCAAGGAGTACAAAAAGCGCCAAGAGCTACCGCAGCACTGTAGGCCGTGAGCCCACTCGCTCAGCAACTGTATCTGCCGCTCGAACGCGCAGCTACCGCGCTTCTCAAAGCAGCCTCCGTCTCCCCGCTGGCGTAAGCCGAAAACAAAGCAACCCATCCCGACCCCGAACGCCTTACGACAAGGAAGAGCAGCTTCCTCCCGTCCCAACGCTTCCTATTCATTTTACCCCCGGGGCTGTTATGAACGTACCTTCTGCCAACGCATCGTCTACTCTACTCCACGAAACCAACGTGGATGCGAACGCCCCTTCCAGTTTCAATCACCACAGACGACGAACGAGTTTGGACTCGGCCTGCGGCACATACGGTCATCGTACACCGATTCCTTGGAACTCGGCCATGGATGACATGTACCTTGAATCAACCAAGAAAGAGTCCGCCTCCTTTGGGCTCGGACGCAGCCTCAGGCCAGACAGCGGTATCCAGACGATTTCCCGCGTCCCTCCCCCAGTTCCTCCAAAGGTCGTCCCAATGGAACAATACGCTGCTAGACCTCGCCCGAAAGCACCAGGCAAAGAACGTAAGTCGTGGATCCCTACTGCATAGCTATAGTATTTGTCCTTTAAATAGACATTGACATGTAACTGATGAACGCCTGAAACAGGTGCCCAAAAGGACGGCCCCGGTGGTATACCCTCCATCTGGATGAACGTAGACGCTCCTAAAACGACTACTGAACGGGTCGAACCGCTCGTGCGGGGAAACTCGAAAGGCAAAACCTATCAACGACTCCGAACGCTCACCAAGCGATACTCCCTTCCTTTCCCGATATTTGCTTCCAGATCCACCTCTTCAAATGGCTCTGAACCCCGACCAACATCTCATCGAAGCGGTTGATCCGTGGTCGTCTCTTAATCTATCTGTCAAGCACCCCCCCGGCCCCCGACATTCGTTTGCACCGCCCTTCGCTTGCCTTTTCCTCTTTGCTATTCGCCGAACTCTTCGCACTTGTTTCATCCTCCCCATCACGCCTCGTGTACCACTACTGTACAAAGCTTCCGCAATCTCCTGCACCAGGACGAAAACAGGTCACTTTACTCCAATTATATCCCTCTACTAATCCTCTCTTATCGATCCCCCTTGGCCTTTGGGCTGCAGGGCAACCCCATTCACTCCTTTCGGTTCCACTAGCCTTCCCGCGTCTTGTAGCATTAACATCCTCGTCGCTATCCAGCTGTCTAACCATCCACCCGAACATTTGATCTGCTGCTGCTGATACACTGTGTATTGACCCGACATGTCTTGATCCTTGCCTGTAACATCCTCTTTCATACCCTTTCTTTGATTATCATCATCATCACACGTTCGTTCATTCATTCTGCCATCACAAAAACGATACCCGTCCACTGCACACAGCAATTATCAGTTCTGACTTACTTATACATCTAGCCAACCAACCTACTTATTTCGCTCTCGTTCAGATCTTCTATGTACTTTTTTTTTTCCCGATGATATTCTATACCTGTCGCAATTAACTTATAGATACCTCCCTCTCAGTCAATTTTACTCGTATCCGGGTATTCCAAACCTAGTTATTGGATCTTCGAAAACCACCCACATACTTGGCATGGTATGTTCGGCCACATCAGAGCTCTCATTAAGAGTCGCTGATCGCTCTTGAATAAGACCGCAATAAATTCGTGTTATTAACCAGACAGACAAACCACTACAACAAACTAGATCAGTTGAAGAATGGGCTTGAAAACTATGAAAAAGAAAGGGATGTAGACCAAGCCAGCGGTTCCCCGTCCTAATACATAGTACACACTACCGTCCTACCGTAGCGAAACCTTGTGGATTTAAGATGGAGGCGGGGGCGGTGCAGCTCCAGGCGGGGGAGGTGGGGGAGGAGGGGCACCCGCACTAGCACCGCTGCTGGCAGCAGTCCCTTCAGGAGCACCTCCAGATCCTTGACCATGCTGTTGATACTGCTGCGCCATCCATTCCTTGAACTGCGGCGAATTCACGTCGTATCCGTAAGCAGCCCTATTGTTCAGAAGACATGCATGTAGTGCATCAAAAAATGAAGAGAGAGAGAAAGCGATAATGGAAGCGTCAGTTAGTACACCAGTAGAATGGACGGACAGACAGGTGAATGAAGAGAAAGACGCCGTCAACCGAAGCCATATGGTGTGAGATAACGGGCTTGAACAGAGAGACTGTACGTACCAATACGCTGTATACGCTGCCATGGGATCCTGTGAAGCGTCCGGTGCAGTAGCTACCCCAGGGTTGTTGGCACCGGCGGAGCCAGGTGGCGGTGGAGGAGGCTGATCGGGAGGTGGAGGAGGCGCACCACCGGGAGCTGCTGGATTGGCGCCATATGCCTGCGCACTGGTATGAGGAGCGTACATGCGACTTATACCGAGTCGACGTACCATCGATGCGCTGTATGCAGCGTACTGCATCTGAGCTGCATGAAGCGCTGCTTGTTCTTCCTGGATGCGAGCCAGCTGCTTTGCGTGCTCTGAACGGACCACGAGCAGGAGATCTTCAGTCAGTACCTTCGCTCGTGCTACCTGTCCCCCGTCTGGGGAACTTTTGAAACTATTAGTATACCAAAGACCTGTGGAGATTTGAGTCGAACTGCGTACGTGACGTGGATGAACAGAGGCTCGTCGTGTTCCTTCCCAGTCTCTTGGTCAATGAAGCCCGATCCAATACCTTTGATCTGCACTCGGGCATTCGTCTCTTGCTGGATATACTTGACAAAGGATCCCTGCGATAAATCATGAGTAATGTGAACATCTACTGAGAGAAGAGGCGCGACGTACACTGGGCCCAACCACCTTCGCCCTGACATTGAAATTTCGGATCGACTCCAACCCGACTGTAAGTTTCTCCTCCGGCCATTTACGCTATAGTGGTCAAATACGAAGGGATGAAGAAGTGTCGAAAAAGCATCAAATGGTCAGCATACCTCACCTCACGGATAAAAAGAACGAAATAGAGAAGGGGGTGGAAATCTTCGGGCGAGCTACTTTACCTTCTCTTTCTTCTTATCCTCGACTAAAGAACCTAGGTCAACAAACATAAGCTCGTTGATCTTGTCGACAGCTTTCTGCAAGGCCTCAGCGGTTGGGGCGGTGACATGAAGGTAGAGTGCAGGGTCTCTTTCGGTTGCTTTGCTTCGGTCTGGGTACCAGACACCTTTCGTGCTGACGACGGCTCCGCCAGATTCCTCCTGGATCTAAAATATCGGGGTGGAAGTTGAGTCGTCATATTTACAGAACGAACAGATGAATTGAGCTCACCTGTTGCTGTGTACCCCCCTTGGTCAACATGTATCGGTTCCTCACATCATTAATATCAATATCCTTGACAAACTGGTGTTCGGGATGCCCTCCATCCAAAGGGCCAGCGCCGGAAGCAAATTGTGCAGCAATCTTTGCAGCAATGGCCGCCGCCTGAGCAGCTGCTTGAGTTGCGTCCACTTTCTTCGCTGCTGCCGCATCCGTGCTCCCAGAGGGCGGTGCTGGGAACGCTTCTTGAGCTTTCTGCGGACCTGGTCGGTCCCATTTGGATTTCGATTCTGTGGTCATGTTGGATGAAGAGGGACAATGCACAAGGGGAAAGACAGTTGATCGTCCCTCGCTTAAAGTTAACTCGGTTCAGTATTTGTCACCAGCTTGAAGCCCAAACAAAGCTGCAGTCCATTCAGTTGCGAGTCGCTCCTCGAATAACAATGAATTCATGTTATTAACCAGACAGGCAAACCACTGCACGTAGAAAACTAGATCAGTAGAACAATGGGCTTGAAAGGGGTGCAGAGCAATCCAATGATTCTTAATCCTAATACATAAACACTACACACTATCATCCTACCGTACCAAAACCTTGTGGGTTTAAGCTGGAGGAGGGGCACCTGCATTAGCATGACTGGCAGCAGCCCCCTCAAGAGCACCTCCGAATCCTTGACCATACTGTTAATACTGCTATGCCATCCATTCCTTGAACTACGGCGAATTCACGTCATATTCGGAAACCTCCAGGCGAACTACATCACATTGTCTTTCTTTGATCGTCGACTAAAGAACCTGGGTCAACAGCCTTAAATAAGCTCGTTAATCTTGTCGACAGCTTTCTGCAAGGCCTCAGCGGTCGCAGCAGTGACATGAAGGTGGAGTGGAGGATCGCTTTCGGTCGCTTTGCTTCGGTCTGGGTACCAAACACCTCTGGTTCTGACTACGGCTCCAGATTCCTGTTGGATCTACGATATCAGAGTGGAAATTGAGTCCTGTCAGACGTGCAGAGAGAGCTGATGAATTAGAACTGAGCTGACCTCCTCGTGCGTACGGCCCTTAGTCAACGTATATCGGTCCTCCGCCTCATTGATATCAATATCTTTGGCAAACTGGTGTTCAGGATGCCCTTCATCCAAAGCGCCAGCGCCGGAAGCGAATTGTGGTGCAGGAGATAGTCCTTGAGCTTTCTGTCGACCTGGTTGATCCCATTTAGATTTCGATTCTTTGGTCATGTTGGATGAAGACGGTCAACGGTCAACGGAAACACATTGATCACTCGAATTTGACTCAGTTAACTCTGTCCAGTGTTTGTCACCAGCTTGAGACCCAAACAAGGCTGCGGTCAACCGGGGAGGCGGGCGCTTAATTGAAAGCTGGTTATGCAGGATCGATGAGCTCCGCGACGTCTTTCCAGCCAGTCACCGTCACCTCGAAGCGCCATCGAGCCTCGTCCCAATCGTCCGGATCATCGACGAAATCGGGACAACATGTAGTCCATAAATCTACGCGAATATCAGCTTCGCCGCCCCCTGCGTCGACGAAAGATGCTGCTCATGATCAGACCTCGAAAGCGTCGTCAGCGTCAGCATCGCACCCGCTGTTGTGCACTTTACCCCCGACGTGCAACCACCGACCGACACCGCTTGCGAACACGAAAGAGCTGGAGTCGCATTATGCCACTTATCATGCACATGTGTGTGAGCAGTCTGGATGTGGGTGTGTCTTTCCAGATGCACGATTACTGGAATTGGTACGCCGTTTTCCCTCACATCTCTCATTCACAGGCTCACAGTGCCCGTCCCCTGTGCTTGTAGCACCAAACGGAGAACCATGACCCGCTTGCAGCTATGCGGAGGGAACGAGGAGACAAGATCGTGCGTCTCCTTTGTCTTTGGATTTGTGCCTCATCTGTCACTGACTCGAGGAAACTTTCCATTGCGATCAGTTTGCTTGCCATCTAGCGAGCTGCACTCGCCTCTTTGCCAACCCGAANGGGGCGACGGCTCCACCTTATCTCAGCTCATGGATACCCCAAAGAATACTTCTTCGCAATCACGAACAAAGGCGTCGGCGGCTTGCTCAAGAAATGGGGTGAAGGAGCAAGCATGATAAGAGGCAAATGGAAGCCCCGAGAGTCTTCGAAAGCAGACGCCAACGCCAATGCTCGCATGGACGTCGACAAAGAAACATTCCGCGAAAAGATGGACGTAGATGACGACAGTGACGACGACGACGACGACGACGAAGACAACTCGTCCGGGGACGAAGACGACTATACCGCGACCGCAACCCCATCTATACGTGTACCGGACAGCAATAACTCAAGAACCAATAACAGGATGACAATGGAGCAAGACCCAGAAGCCACACCCCGCCCGCCCGTCTCGTCCATCCTCCCACCAGCAGCCACCCCTCCGACGACTGCTAAACCTCTCCTGCCCCCGTCAACTACTGCAGCAGACTTGTTAGCCTCGGGTTTCTCGGCTCTTTCTCTCGTCCCGCCGTCTGTGCGGTTCGGTCGGGGAGGACGGGGCGGGTTCGCCAACCAAGGAGGGCACCACCAGAAACGTCCTTCTCAATCAAATGCTGCCAACCCCGCGACCACCGAGCAGACTGTCGATGCGGCAGCAGGGGCGGATACTACGAAGTCCAGTACCGCAGCTGCCGAACAGGATGCCCCTGCGGTGGACAAACCAGCAGGCCGCGGTCGAGGAGGAGGGGGAGGTCCTGGAGGACCAAATAGCCGCGGACGAGGTGGCTCGGTACCCGTCGAAGGGGCTGGGCGTGGAGGAGGAGGTGGTGGTCCTCGTGGAAGAGGAGGGCGTGCACGAGGTCGAGGTGGACGGGGATCTTGAAATTCCTCGAAAGCTCACTCAATCGAATTATCTGTATTTGTACTAGATGTTGTATGATTTGATGTACATCCACGAAACCCACCTCTTCAGGTTTGTTCTTGTGCTGTATTATAGTGTGATTTGTGATGAATGTTATCTTGGTTTTGCTCTGTGCACCCTTTAACGCGTAGTCTAAGGAAGTCTTGCCCCCCGATTAATCCATCGGTGACTGGTTGACCGGTCAAAAAGCAGGTATATCACCTTTCAAGGTAGTATGGATAGAGATACAGTATATCACAACAACGGCTACTCAGATTCAAGCCCAAGCCTCTTCCTCTCCTCCTTCTCCTTCTCAAACTGCACAATCGTGTCCTCCGCACCCGTTATCGCGTCGTCCCACGCGACGAAGAGTTCTGACAGCGTATCGACCTGCGAAACAAAAGCATGAAAGGTTCGGCAATAAGTATGAGGTCCAGTAAGAGTAGAGCGCGACGAGACATACACTTGTGGCATGCTTCTGCATCAGGGTTGCGATCCTCCGTTCCAACGAGGCAGCAAGCTCGATATCAGCCGCATTAGCTTTTAGGAGTTTGTCGAGACGCGGTTCGAGTTGTTCATAATCTATAATCCGGTGTCAAGAAAGAGGACACTGTGGTTAGCGCGACTCGGGCAGCATGATATCCAAGTCCTGGAGAACTGACCTGAGAGCTTCCCAGCACTTGTAACGCCTTTCTTGACGAGCTCGTCGATCTCTCGCATATCACGGTCCGCTGCGCGTATGTCGGGTTCCATCTCTGCGAGGAACGCGTCGATCTCTTCTGGTGTGAGGTTGGAGTAGTACGAGGCGGGTGATTCTGCATCGTCTGAGAGGACGCCTGATAGTGCGAAGGACGGGGTTAGGAAGTGGGCGTGTTGGTCGTCTGTACATGAGGATTGAAATAGGTGGTTGGTTAGTTTTGGTCTCCCTTTCACACAGAAATAAAGCAGGAAAGACGGGATGAGAGAAAGAATAGGAAAATAGTACGCACATTTATCCATAAACTTCCTCAACCCCTCGTTCCCCTCCACGGCACTCTCCAACTGCTTCTGCACGTTCTCGGCTAGCCTCAACAAAGTTTCGCCGTTTTTGAGTAGACTGGCCGGTGTCGGTTCTTTGCCTTTGCCTTTTCGCCCTCCCCCTCCCACTCCTGTTCCTAGTCCTGTTGGATCTTGTGGCTGTTTCAACCCCAAAACGATCGCCTCCAACCACCGCACCCTCAGCTCAAGCGCCAACTCAGGGTCTATAGGCTTCCTCTTCGCCTCAGGCGGCAGGTCTTTCAGGTGCGCTTTCAGGCTGTGCCGGCTCGAGCCTCCCCGCTTGTTGGACGAAGACGAGGGAGAGCCGGCTACGTCCTGGTCCACGCCGAGGTCGTCAAAGCTATGGCTCAGCGGCGACGAGGTTCTGGCTGCCATCCCGCTAGCTCCGTTGGGTGGTGGGGAGGAAGGTGGGGTGGTGGATGAGTGGGTGGTGGATGATGAGAGGTGGCGGATTCGTTGGCGGTCTCCTAGGAAGACGCTTCCTATGGCGGCCATTCCGTAGATATGTAACGTTACTTGATAGGAATTTGAAGGGCTAGATTAGTGTCGATCTTGATTTGAGTGGGAATTCCGAAAGAAAGACTGAGAAAGAAGGAAAAGGCAGAGAGAAGCGGATTGAAGGTATGTAGGTTGGTTGTATCGAGGGCTCGGATCGATTAACGCGCTTCGCTCTCGCTTGGGGTGACCGTGACACGGGCTCGGGATGATTATTGACTTCCTCAAACGGAACTAACAGGTATGATAACATATGTGGACCCGCTTTAACGCATCGCAGGAATTATATTGTGGAGGGTGCGTATGGCTTGCGAACCCAGAAGATGTAATTACACTGAGCACCAAGCAACGAATTCCTCGGTGCCAAAATCCAACTTGCACTTAACGGGTTATAAATCAGACCTCTAACTTCTGCCTGATGCCGGGGGATATATGTCTTCGCACTTGGCTCAATCCATTTTGTATGCTCGTTCGAAGGGTACTCTTTGAAAAAGTCGAGCAACTCGTCCGGGTTGACGTACTTGCTAAACGTATGTGTCCCTTTGGACACTTTTCCGGAAATGTGTTCGGCAAAGAGGATGGTGAGGGCGTAGGCGAGGGGTGTGCGAGCCATGGTGGAGAGGAAGAGGTGTCCGCCTGGTTTGACCAAGGAACAGCATTCGCTGAGGAAGTGGGCGGGATTGGCGACGTGTTCGAGGACTTCGAGGGAGGTCACGACGTCATATTGACGCGGAAATATCAAGGAGGAGGAAATCTCTGCCTCGGGAGATGTTGGGTCGAGCAATGCAGATGTGGTAGTATGAAGGTAGGTGAGAGAGTTACGGGAGTTGGAGGAGTGGGGTAGGGTGAGAGCAGACGATGAGAGACGGAAACTTGGATCCGCGGAGGCATGGAGAGATGCAATGGCAATGTTGGCGTCTGATGCATCGATACCGACGGTTCTGGCCCCCAGCCGCGCCAAGCTCTATGAGCGACAAGACGTGAGTAGTCGAGTCCCGGATTCAGCAAGTCGGGTGACCTATAACGTACCTCTGACAGTAGTCCCCCTCCACAGCCAATGTCAAGGACGTCGAGTCCTTGAAGGATTGTGCCTGGCTGGATATCTGCTCCACCATCTGGCGCCTCATCCCGGGCTATTTCGGCGAGCTTCTCTTGGATAAACTGGACACGGACTGGATTCATCCGATGCAAGAACGAAAATTCGCCAGACTCGTCCCACCATTCTGAGGAGAGACGCGAGAAGTGAGATATCTCAGCATCGTTGACTGTCGAGGCCTGTGCTGCGGCATGGATTGCCCTGCGTTGCCTGAGCAGCCCGCTGAAACGCGTTAGAGCGCGTCGTGAAGAGTGCATAGGAAGAAGGCAGCGTGGGCAAATAGTGATGACAAAGCATGTTTGGGCATTGTTCGGCGGAATTGCCGCTGCGTCAGGCAATTGTCCGCATTGTCCGTTCTCTCCTTCCACGTTGGGCATTTCTGGCGCAGGCGCATTTCAAGTTAATAATCCATTTCTGTTGCGCTCATCTCTCTTACTAATTGTCCCAGCAGCCCTTCTCATTCCAAGCCCACCAGACGGGGACAGCCCTTACTCCGATCTTTCTCCCCAAGCCGCCTAGGAACACGTTATATCATCCCTTCACTCCGTGCCTTGCGGTCTCGGTCTTGATTACTGCCAATGCCAGGCCTCATAAACACAATCTGGGCCGCAGCCACGGCCCCCCTCTCCCCCACCACCTCCCAATCAATGCAGCCCATATCCCTCCAGGACGACCCCGAGGAAGCAGTCCCACTGAACGATGTCAAGGAGCAGCCCGGTATCGAGAAATGCGAGCTCCGGATCGAGGGCATGACCTGTGGCGCCTGCGTGGAGGTATGTTCACCGCCCGGCCACCCCCGGACCCAGCTGACGACGACCCACAGGCTATCGAAGGAATGCTGAGGGACCAGAAGGGCATCCAGTCGATCAAAGTCGCTCTGCTGGCCGAGCGCGGCGTCGTCGAGTATGACCCTTCCCTCTGGACAGTACCCAAGATCATCGAGGTGGGTCCCATCTCCCTCGTATCCATCGCCCATCTTATCTTTCTTTGCAGGAAATCTCGGATATCGGTTTTGATGCTACACTCATCCCCCCAGCCCGCGCCGACGTCGTCCAACTGCAAATATATGGCATGACTTGCGGAAGCTGCACTTCCACCATCGAGTCGGGACTGGGTGCAGTCCCAGGTATCACATCCGTCTCCGTCTCTCTTTCTACCGAAACCTGCACCGTCCACTTTGACCGCTCTCAAATAACTCCCCGAGATATGGTTGAACATATATCCGACATGGGCTTCGACGCCATCCTCTCCTCCGACCCTTCAAACCAGAATGCTACCCAGCTCCAGTCCCTCACTCGCATGAAGGAGGTCCTGGAATGGCGTTCACGATTCCTATGGGCCCTGGCATTCGCGGTACCCGTCTTCTTCCTCGCCATGGTTTGCCAACATATCCCCTTCTTGAAACCATTTTGCCACTATCACATCTTCAACGGACTCTATCTTGGCGACCTTCTCTCCTTTATCATCACTACCCCATCGCAGTTCTGGGTTGGCAAAAAGTTCTACCAGAATGCTTTCAAAGCTCTCAAACACAAGTCCGCCACCATGGACGTGCTCATCGTCATTGGCACTTCGGCAGCCTACTTTTACAGCGTCGCCATCCTATTTTTGGCTCTATTTAACACCACCCCGGGCTACAAGCCTTTCCTCTTTTTCGAAACCAGCACCATGCTTTTCATGTTCGTCGCCCTCGGGAGATACATGGAGAATAAGGCAAAAGGGAAGACCAGCGCGGCGTTGACGGATCTTATGTCCTTGGCGCCTTCAATGGCCACCATCTACACCGACGCACCAGCGTGCACCCAAGAGAAGAAAGTCCCAACAGAACTGGTGGAGGTCGGGGACATCATCAAGCTCGTCCCTGGAGACAAGATCCCCGCTGACGGTACCGTCCTCAAAGGTTCCTCCAGCGTAGATGAAAGTGCCATCANCCGGTGAAGCCGTGCCCGTCCTGAAACAAGTCGGAGACAGCGTCATTNGGGGGCACAATCAACGGGCTGGGCACCTTCGACATGCTCGTCACCCGCGCTGGCAAGGACACAGCCCTCTCGCAGATCGTGAGACTCGTGGAAGAGGCCCAGACGTCCAAAGCCCCGATCCAGGCATTCGCTGATCGCGTCGCGGGGTACTTTGTGCCTGCCGTCATTGGCCTTGCACTCGTCACGCTCTTGCTGTGGGTGCTGGTTACGACCATCGTACCTGAAGACAAGCTGCCTGGTATGTTCATTCATACGAAGGGTGCGAGCAAGCTTGCGGTGTGTTTGCAGATGTGTATCAGCGTTGTTGTTGTGGCGTGCCCTTGTGCGCTTGGGTTGGCCACGCCTACTGCTATTATGGTCGGCACGGGTATGGGAGCCAAGAATGGGATTCTCATCAAGGGTGGACGGGCACTTGAAGCGAGTCGGCATATTACCCGGATCGTCTTGGACAAGACTGGCACCGTGACCGTCGGCAAGCTCAGCGTTGTCGGTTTGCATTGGGCACCACCGCATACGGACAAGGATAAGCGCAGGGCGGTGTTGGACGAGGAGGTGTACGGAGGTGATACTGGTCTGGATGGGTTTTCAGCGGATGGTGTTACGGGTCGCAGGACTGTCATTGCGATGGTCAGCGCGACTGAAGCTCGGTCCGAACACCCATTGGCCAAGGCTATCGCAACGTACGGCAAAGAACTCTTAGGCACCTCAGGAGACGCACCCGAGGCTACGATCCAAGACTTCGAGAGCATCACAGGCGAAGGTGTCAAAGCCAAAGTCCAGTGCGGCGGAAAGATACACTCTGTCTTTGTCGGGAGCTCGCGGTTCGCAACCTCGACGAGGAGCACGTCGGGCACGGCTGCGCATATGGCGTCGGGTGGGATGGGCGGTGAAGCTCTGCACGCGGAGAGCGAGGCGCATCGGTACATCCCCACTTCCCTCGTCGCTTATGAGAAGCAGGAAACCTCTTTGGGGCGGACGGTCATCTTCGTGTCCATCCTCCATCCGGACGATACCAGTCTGCATTTGCGCCCGATACTCGCGGTTTCGCTCGCTGATGAGCCGAAACCTTCGAGTAAATGCGCTATCAAGGCGCTGGAGAAGATGGGTATTGAGGTGAACATGATGACGGGCGATGGGCGGGCGACTGCGATTGCTGTGGCGAAGCAGGTTGGGATTCGGCCTGAGGGCGTCTGGGCGAGCATGAGTCCCAAGGGCAAAGCCTCTATGATCGCGGAGCTCATGAAGAAGGACGCGGAGGAAGGGCGGAAGGGGAAGAAGAGTGGGACGGCGATGGTCGGGGATGGGATTAACGACTCGCCTGCGCTGGTGGCTGCGACGCTGGGGATTGCGCTGTCGTCTGGGACGTCGGTGGCGATTGAGGCTGCGGATATTGTGCTTATGCGCTCGGATTTGTTGGATGTTGTGGCGGCGCTGCACCTGTCGCGCACGATTTTTAGCACGATTAGGAGGAACTTCGTTTGGGCGTGTGTGTACAACGTGGTGGGGATCCCGTTGGCGATGGGTATGTTCTTGCCGTTTGGGTTGTATATGCACCCCATGTTGGCGGGTGCGGCGATGGCGTCTTCGAGTGTTAGTGTTGTGGGGAGTTCGCTGTTGTTGAAGAGGTGGAGGAGGCCGGAGAGTAGTGTTATGCCCCAGGGAGCTGGGGCACCTGGTAGTGGACGTGGGTTGGATGGGATGCTCGAGATGCCTACGGGTGAGACGAGTGGGGCTGGGTGGACGGGTATGTTCGTGGATCAGTCGGCGACGCTTTTGACAAGTATGCGGGGACTGTTCAGTGCTGGACCGGTGAGCTCGAGACAGGCGGATGGGTACAGTCAGCTTCCTGTGGAGATGGATTCGAGAGTATGAGGATTTGCTTGTGGAATTTTTATTCGATCTTCTGGCTTTTTAAGTTATCCTTTTCGTTCTTTTATCTACAGCGCAGCTGTTATTTTTATCGTGTCTGTGGTTTTCGAGAGTATGTACGAAGAAGAGATTAATGATATACTGTATGTTTTCTGTGAACCCTGCGAGTCGGAAGAGAGGCACCAATGCACCTCTATCAATTTCTTTGCCTACATTCCGTACCCCTTGACTTGTAGGTCTCTAGCTCCAAACATTTTCAGGAAGGATGTTTGGTCGTAACGCCAGATGACCTTCTCATCCCCATTCTCACAAAGGGCGTCGTCCTTCGCGCCATGCACACCTACGTCCTGGCTCGGGCTAGATCAAAAATTCGTCGTCGTCTAACACCGAAGGCTCTACACCCATTTTACCTGCCTTCCCATCCATCTGAATTCGAACATGCGAATGCAGAGCTTCAATCCTCTCTCAGGATTGCCGCTTCTCAACTTCATCAAGCACCACTCCCTCCTTGCTCACAAATATGCTCTTGACACCTTGCAATTGGGCGGACTCGGAGGGAGGACTCAAACCTGTAACTGCAGCTGTAAAAAATACTATGTTTATGTGCTGAGCGAGGAACGAGCCCGGCACACAGCATAGCAGGATAATTGATTTGATATTCAGTCGGCTTGCGGGACGGCGAACTTAAAAAGGCTGTTGCTCGATCGTCTTCCGGCACTACAAACAGTTCACATGCAGATCCCAAGAACTGAAAATTTCCAAAAAGAAATTCGCAATGCAGGACAGCTATCCCATCCGCATAATTACCAATGAAGTCTTCACTTGCTTTACCACGGCCTATGTCAACACTTCATTGTGTCTCGATATCAGTCTGGATGCTGCCTCGGAGGATGACCACGCACGACGGATCAGAGACGGAGTGAGTGAGTTGATCCGGCTGACTAAGCATCGCCACGACAGCCTCAACGATCCTGCATGGTGCACGTCCTTCAGCTGCAACGATGGAATCGTCAGAAATCTACCACGTAAAACAACAATTCATTCTTGGTATAGCATTCTATGTGAATCTATGGATCATATAACTCATATTGCTGATAGGCGCCTATAAATCTCTCCTCAATGTACCCCTGCCAGATGTGAACTCGCCAGACTACAACGCAGCTTTGTTGTACAAGGCCCGGTCGCACATCGCGCTCAATGATCCAAAGTCTGTATTGAAAGTGATACCCGAGGACTCTGAAAACGTGGCCCTAAAGGCAGTCGCGTCGTTAGCGCGGTATGTCGCCGCCACCGATTCTGCAGCTAAGGATGCTGCATTGGAAGAGCTCCGCGATCTTTCCGTGGAGATAGAAGACGAATCGGAGGGCACTGAAAGGGAGAAGGCTCTGGTTCGGGTACTCGCAGGAACTGCATTTGCACGTGCAGGAGAAGTCGAGGAAGCGCTGGAGACGTTGGGAACGGAAACAGAGGACCTGGAGGCGTAAGTTTGTCATATTGCCCATGGCCTGTCAAATCTCCTGATGATGCCTCAGGGTGGCCGTTATTGTCCAAGTTTATCTCTCTATCAATCGCCCGGACCTTGCGAAGAAACAGTTTGAACGATCCAAAAGATGGGCAGAGGATGACCTCCTTCTCCAACTAATCGAATCCAACATCGGGCTCGCCACAGGCAAGGATGGATACTCAAACTCCCAATCTTTCTACACCGAGCAACTGGCCAATCCTTCGATGACCTCTTCCCATCTCCTCACGGCTCGTGGCGTCACTCGCCTGTTGCGTAACGAAATACAGGAGGCGAAGTCCGACCTCGAGGAAGCCCTGCACCAGAACAAAGACGATGCAGAGACGCTCGCGGCTATTGTAGTGGCCGGAGGCCTCGGCGCATTGAAAAAGAATGAGACAGAGGAATATTGGAGGTATATTAATACTCAATTTGCTGCTCAACGACAACTTGACTCACACGCGTCATCTAGTCAGCTGGTGTCTGCCCATCCCGAACATCCCCTTGTTGTGGATGTCAACCAGAAAGCCGAAGGATTCGACGAGCTTTTGGCGAAGTTCACCGTACCCCCAGCCATCTCTGTGTAACCACCGATTATTCGTCTATCCATCCAATCGATGTAACGCGGATCCGAAAGCAATAATTCTCGCTTGCGTTGACGACTGTCCCACGAATTCGTAGGTGTTTCCTTCATTCCATGGAGAATGGAAAACGGCGGAGGAGAGTACACACCGGCCATAAAAATTAATGACAATATGTCTATTCAAGGCCTATCAAACTCCATTGGCAAGGTGCGCCCCAAGGAGGAGGTCGCGTAACAGCTTTCCTTTCATTCGCCACTGTCCCTTCGATGATTTCATGGCAATGATAACATCCATCGGCCATGTTCGGTTCAACGCTGACATACCGAATGCTGCATTGTTTGTAAACCCTGACGGTTCACGGCACTGGAGCAACTATTGGCCTCTGTTCTTGTCTTCCCGTGCCAGATTCCCGAACTTTCAACTCCGAGAGTAGTCATTGGTCGGGCTACATTTCATCTACCGTTGACATCACTCTTGCCAAGTGTGGCAGATGAATGCAGNCCCGGCACCCTGTATAACCTCCGTTTTGCCGCCCTTTTTCTTACTCGCCTTCCGGCTCATTGGACATCAGAACCTTCTCTGGTGAATCCCAATTGCCCTGTATCCCCGTGCCTTGTCATTCATGCTGTCAACTTCGCGAGCATCTGACCCCAAGAAGTTAATCTCGGTTCCCAATCTCAGCCGCCTGCCTATATAACATGGGCAAGGTCAGCAGGTTCGGTTCATCTGGAGCCACTCTCCGGGTACGACTTATAACCCTCATCGATAGCTATGTCAGAATCCAACTCTCGCCCCACCATCTCTGTCAAGCGCATGTCTACTCTTTTCCGTAAGGTGAGGACGTTATTGCTCACTGCTCTAGACGGGACACTGATGCTGATGCTCACAGAAGGACAAGGAGGGCCCTACGAGCCCTTCAGCAACTTCTGCAACTGCATCGAGCAGCGCAGCTCAAACACAAGTTGTACAGGATAAGGATGCGAAGACTGAGGCTGACGCTTTGAAGACGTTGGACGAGTTCAAGACGAAGGTATGGTGATGTTTCCTCTTGCGCATGACCTGTGGCGCTGATCAGTTTGTTTTCAATTCATAGACGAAGAAAGGTCTGCCTTTCGATTGGAACACCGGAAGTTTTGTGAGTTGTATTGAACCCTCAATTGAATTCTGCTGTTCTGAATCACGGGTTCTCGCTAGGCTGCTGTCCTCGATCTCGTGAGGAACAAAGGATCCATCGATGACAGGAAGTTATTCGTACGTACTTGCTTCATTGCTTCCCCAATGGTCTCAACTGAGCACCGAGATTTAGTTGGAGCATGCCCTCATCTTCGTTTCTCGCATGGAGGAAGGCCCTATGGCAGTGACCATCAGGAACAAGATCATTCAACTTTGTAGGTCATCTTTATGGGCCCATTGACTTATCAGAATGGTGCTAAATGTATCCAGTCTATAATGACCTCACGCACCCTGCTGCGACTAGCATTAGTCCCAAGTTTGCGTGGAGGACAGCTGACGGTTCTTACAACAACATCGACATGCCAGAGATGGGTAAGGTATGAGATTGATTCCACATCCAACTCTTGACGTCGCGTTATCTCACCCGTCCGAACAGGCTGGGACACCTTATTCCCGTTCGGTCCAGTCAACCCAAGCATTGCCTGCAAACAAGCTTCCTGACCCCGGTTTGCTGTTCGACACGTGAGTGCCCTTCCACGAACCAACTGATTCCTATTACTCACTGTGGGTACGGGCATGTAGATTGCTGAGGCGAGAAGGGGTACGTCCTTCATGCATCCATTCACCTCGGCCTTCGAGAGTCTAATTATCGCTTCTTTCCATCTAGTTTGAGAAGCACCCTGGAGGTCTTTCGTCGCTCATGTTTGCTTTTGCGACCCTTGTCATCCATAGGTACGGGAAAGCCCTTCGATCTCAACCAACGCGTGCTAACAGTATCTCCATTGTATCTTCCTAGTGTCTTCCGAACCTCTCACCGAGACGTCAACATCAACGAAACCTCTTCTTACGTCGACCTAGGACCTCTATATGGTAACAACGATGATGATCACAACCGTGTTAGGGCTCGGGACGGTTATGGTACCCTGTATCCAGACTGCTTCGCCGAGGACCGTCTCTTGCTTCTTCCGCCCGCCGTGTGCACGCTCTTGGTTCTATTCAATAGGAACCATAACGTACGTCCAATTATCAACCAAGCATTCCCAAACATCCTGCTAACAAGGGCATCTGTTCTGTAGTACATCGCGGCCAAGGTGTTGGAAATCAACGAACGTGGCAACTGGGTCGACCCCAAAACCCTTTCGCTTGATGATCCCAAGGCCAGGGCCAAGTTGATTCAGCAAGATGAGGAGATCTTCCAAACTGCTAGACACTGTAATATCGGATGGTTCGGAACAGGTCAGTCTCGTGCAACGTCTTTAGCTATCGTAACATGTTCACTTATCTTCCATCTACAGTGGTGTTCTCTGACTATTTCTCGTGCATTCTTGGGTTGGTTCGAGAGGGAAGTAGCTGGAGTTTGAGTCCTTTCGATGTCAGTCTTTTCCCATTTACAGAAATTTCTAATGCTCAAGATCGGAACAGGAAATCCGTATGGATGATCATACCCTGTTCGAGCGTGGCAAGGGTAACGTGTGCAGTGTCGAGGTAGGTATCCTGGATTTTGTATTCCACAACTGGGCTAACAATGACCGCTTGGGTAGTTCAATTGCTTGTATCGCTGGCATGCTACTACCAGTCGCGAAGCTGAGGCACAGACCGAACAAGTCTTCAACCATCTCTTCCCGGGGAAAGCCGTCGACGACGTTACTCCTATGGACTTCAAGATGGCGGCGTATAAGATCCAGTCGACTCGTCCTCCGACTAACGAATGGACATTTGGCGGGTATGTGCTGTCTGTCTCCCGATAGAACAATATTCTCACCATGAGCAGGTTGAAGCGACAGGAAGATGGAAGCTTCGCAGACGGTGACCTTGCCAATATCCTGCACAACGCGTGAGTATATCTTTACGGTCCTCGTTGTTCCTAGTGTTGATCATTGGAACAGGACTGAACAGCCTGCTGGAGCCTTCCGCGCCCGCGGTACACCCTGTAAGTAGTCGCGTCCCCTATCATCTTAGCCTCCACATTGACCCTTTGCGTACGATTAGCTGTTATGCGACTCAATGAGATCATGGGCATTGAGCAAAGCCGAAAGTGGGGTGTTTGCTCTATGAACGAGTTCCGCAAGGTATGCCATTCCAGCTCTTGGGTTTACCGTATCCCCATGCTAACCTTTTCGCGTAGTATCTCGGATTGAAGAGTAAGCAAACTACTCCTGTCTGACGGCCATACAAGGTGACTGACCTACTTGCGAATAGCCTTCAGCAGCTTCCTTGAGTGGAACTCCGACCCAGAGATCGCTCGTGCAGCTGAGTTGCTTTATGGAGACATCAACAACCTCGAGCTCTATGTCGGTCTCCAGGCCGAGGAAGCCAAACCACTCGTCGATGGTGCCGGACTCTGCCCAGGATACACTATCAGTCGTGCGATTCTCAGCGACGCTATTGCTCTTACTCGAGGCGATCGATTCTTCACCCACGATTTCACACCATTCAATCTCACTGCATGGGGTTTCCATGATTGCCAACGCGATCCAGGCGCCTTTGGCTTCGGAAGCACGCTCGGCAGGCTTTTCCTGAGGACGCTCCCTCATCACTTCACCGAGAACAGTATCTATACGTTCTTCCCGTTGATGACCCCCGACTCGATGAAGGTTAATCTAAAGAAGATGAATCTGCTTGATCAATACGACCTTTCGAGGCCCAAGGTCCGTTCGCCGCATGCCATCATCGACGACCAAGAGGCGGTTGTTGCGATTCTCAAAGACACTTCTGCATTCTCCTCACCTTATGGCGAGAAGGTCGCTCGCATCATCAAAGGCAAAGGGTAAGCGTTTCACTTCTCAGTTCATTGTAAACTGTCTGACTATGGTTCAGCTTCTATCCCACTGGAGACAAGAATGAGCAGAAGATCGTTACTGATGCGTTGAGCGGATCTCCTGCCTTGGTGGAAAAGATCGGAGAATTCTTCTACTCGGCGACGAAGAAGCTGGTTGACCAGAATTCGTTCACTTTCGTCGGTGGGAAGACAAAGGGCATTGACATAGTTCGCGATGTCTTCCGTGTCGCCCCCATCCTATGGCTTGCCAACCTCGTGAGTGATTCTTCAATCTCCTGAGAGACGGCAATTCTCATGCTCTCGCAGACCGGAATCGAATTGAAAACGTCGAAGGATGGAGAGGGAGATTACACCCCCCAGGAATTCTTCGAAGTCCTTTCTGACATTTACGCGTGAGTACTTCATTCCCTCCAGTCACGGAATTGCTGTAGCTGAATGCTTTGCTGCAGCTTCGTTTTCTTGAACGTCGACCGTTCGAAGATTATGGTTTTGCAGGAGAAGATCAAGAAGAATATGCCCAAATTGATGGATCGCATTACAGATAACTTGGGTCTGTTCTCCGGAACCAAGGTACCACAATGAAGTTCCAATGCCCGCACTTGATACTCACCATTTGGTGTAGGCTACCGTCAACGGACTTATGTCTACCCTGTTCAAGCACAAGAAGCCCGATCATCACGAGATTATCCAACGTCTCACTGAGAACGCTGCCTACAAGGATCGCTATGTCCTCTCTAACACTTTGCTCACAATCATGGTCGTCGCCAACGCTGAGCTGTCCCTGTCCCTCACCAATGCTGTGGACTTGCTTTTGGACAAGACAAAGGAACTCCAACCTCTTGCTGCGTCGAAGGACGTCTCGAAGTTGCGTGGATACGTCTATGAAGCTCTCCGTGAGTTCTGGGTCATCTCGACTATCGGATTTGTTCACTCATGTAAATTTATTGCTTGTGCGCAGGTCTGAGCCCTCCGTTCGCCGGTGTTTATCGGGTTTCCTCTTCGGACCAGTCCGTGGCTGGGTACAATTTCAAGAAAGGAGAACGCGTCTTTTTGGATGTCTTCCAAGCTAACCAGAAGGTTGGGGATCCTTTTATTGCCACTACCCATGAAAGCTTTTTTTGACCTCGTAACGTAAACAGAAGGGCCCAGATGTAGCACATCCTGCGAAAGACCTTCTCAGAGCCGAAGGTGCCTTCGAGTGAGTACCCTGATTGACCTAAGTGATGTACTCATTCGGCTGACGTGGCCATGTTTCAGTTACCTCGGTGAATCGTTGACTGTCGAGGTGAGCTTCAGCAATCTCGTAAGGGGTGAAACTGGATGAGACTGACTCCCCATAGATTATGGCTCAAGTCCTCCGTGCTGTATTCGAAAAGGACGGCATTGTTCGTGCTCCAGGACACTCCGGTGCGCTACAAAAGTGAGCCTCAGGATTGATTCCGCTGTGCATTTCTCCGATATTAATTTGATATCAGGTTCAAGGACGATTCTCGCCCCGAGTGCCACTACGCTTATCTCAACCACGGCCACTCGATCTGCGAGTGGCCAACGTCTCTCTCTGTCCTCGTAAGTACCTCCGAGCTCTAATTCGAAGTTAACCCCGAGTGACAATTTTGGTCTAGTACTCTGCCTGAAGTCCGGTACCGCTTTCCTATAACGTGCTACGACATTTGTATACCTAACAATGTATTAAGCCAGCGTGTGAACCCGCTTGTCCATGAATGCAATGCCTATCACCGCATAGTGAGCGCTGGCGCTAGCCTGGATAAGATCACGATGCCTCCCACGTTTTTCACTTCGTTTTTCACTTTCACTTGACGAGGCGCTACTGAGTGCAAGACTGCGGCCATCAGTAAAACAGCTGTGAACCGTTTTGCTAAGTGGCTCTCCTCTCGTCACTAGGTACCAAAAGCCCAGCATTTTCCATACACGATCGCTATACTGCAAATCTCAGGCCTCATATCTTGACAGCAACTGTACAGAATTCTTCGAAATATATTTTGAGTATCCTAACGAAGCATGGGACTAGACGTCATCGATTCATCATTGAGCGCCAAGCTACTTTACCCTAAGTTTACATTTCTCGTACCGGTGCCGCGTTGGGACGAAGAGGTCAGGCTCGAGGTATCCTTTGTAGTGGCAACCCGTCGTCATTGTGTGGCGAAGTCACGCTGAAACTTCCTATTGACTTGAGGTGGGGTATTGACAGGCTCCTGGTGCTCTCCAACCTCTCCCTTTCGTTCCAGCCGGCTTTCCCACAAGATTCTGGAAAATCTCCACTTTGCGGAAGCACCCAAAGTACGATTAGTAGTCAGCGCCACAACAGATTCAACCCAATCTCCACGACGCCGTGACTCAGTTTTCCGCGGTCCCAAGTCGAGGAGGTTCCTCGAAGAATTAGGAGCTGGTCGGAACTGAGTTGTCCGAGCTGCAAACTAGGATACTGTCGTATTGAAGCCACAGAAGAAAATTTTTGCCATCTTCCATTCCGTCTAGCAGACTCTGCCAAACTTCGAGTCCTTGTCTATCCGCTTCAAGAATCGTAAACACCACGGTGGTCCCACTGCATCATCGGGGCTTGACCTTGACCGGCGACCAATTACTTCTTCTTTCGCTCCGCCAGCTGCAGTTATTCGGTCCACTTGACTGGGGTTCTGAGCCATTCATACGCTCAATTTCCACAAGAACCGCTCGTTTCCGGATGCTTGTTATGGCACCTTCCATTTACAAGGCTGATGAACATCGGCAGTGCGGGCGCAGGATTCTCCGACCTCCTCTCCCTCGCTCCGAACGTCACCCAGTCACGCGTGCTGCTCATCGATATCGAGACTTCGCGCAAGCTTGTCCTGGGCCGATCCGGTTCTCCCAGACTGAGAACCCTGGGACTTGCTGACAATGGAAGCCACAGTGGACAGACACATATGTCGACCCTGATGTTTTACAGGTCGTCTGGTTAAGGACAATCGCACTTTCCAGAAACTTTCCAGAACACTCTCATCCGAGCCCACTTTGGTACTTTGGAGGAAAAGTTCCCCAGATTCTGAAGATGGTGGCGCCACACCTCAACGAAGATAGGACTCAACAGCGCCTGTTGGAGTTAGAGTTGGTTGAGACCTGCCGGCCTGCTCCATGGTGGCCACTTAAGATTCTGTAAGCGGGATCTCTATCAAACATTTACAGCCGTCTTATCGGAAGGCAGACTTTTACAATCTGACGCTTCATCTGAAGCTGGACAAACATACGCAAGGGATGAAAAGCGTCATATGAGAGAAATTTGATCAGTGCTCCTCGGTTTTGCTGGTACGTTGTGTCAATTTGTTGAGATATCTGCCGTCTCTGACAGTCGCTGACGCCCACTATTTCATGGTAAATAATCAGTGGAAGGACCTCAGGGGAGTTCTTGCCCCGATATGGCAGCTCTGCGAGATAAAGATGGGGTGTCTTCTAGGAGATCTATTTTTCTATTGGCAGGACAGAGCCAAATGGACATCGGAAGCATCTCAGGTGCCAATTGCTCATTATCGCCGTGCCTTGTCGTTCATCCTGTCATATCCGCAAACATCTGACCTCGAGGAGCTATTCTGGTTCTCAATCTCGCTCGCCTCCCTATATAAGATGGGGCCAGAGAAGGTTCGGTTTCTCTGGAGCCGCTCTTTGAGTTGAGCTTGTCATCCTTACCTACCCATGTCAGAGTCCAGTTCTCTCCCCAACTTGACTATCAAGCGTATGTCTAACCTTTTCCGTAAGGCGAGTACATTACTGCCTGCTGCTCGGGGTGGGCACTGATGTTATGCTCACAGAAGGATAAGGAGGGTCCTACGAGCCCTATTGCAACTTCTGCGACTTCTCCTAGTAGTGCAGCTCGAACAGCTCAAGCTGAACAGGCTACGGACGCGAAGGCTGAGGCTGACGCGTTGAAGGCGTTTGACGAGTTCAAGACGCAGGCATGGAGATGTTTCCTCGCTCCCATGACGTGTGGTGCTGATCAGTCTGTTTTCGATTCGTAGGCGACGAATGACCTGCCTTTTGACTGGAACACGAGTAGCTTTGTGAGCTTACTGGACCCTCATTCTAAATGACTACTGTTCTGACGGGGTTTTGCTAGGCTGCCGTCCTCGATCTCGTGAGGAACAAAGGATCCATCGATGACAGGAAGTTGTTCGTATGTACTTGCTTCATTGCTTCCCCAATGGTCTCAACTGAGCACCGAGATTTAGTTGGAGCATGCCCTCACCTTCGTTTCTCGCATGGAGGAAGGCCCGATGTCCCAAGCCATCAGGGACAAGATTATTCAACTTTGTATGTCGCCTCTGTGGGCATTGACCATATCAGATGGTACTAACTGCATCTAGTCTATAATGACCTCACGCACCCCGCTGCGACTAGCATTAGTTCCAAGTTTGCCTGGAGGACAGCTGACGGGTCTTACAACAACATCGACCTGCCAGAGATGGGCAAGGTATGAAATTCATTCCGCATCTAACTCTTTGCATCATACCACCTGACTCCCATTTGAACAGGCTGGGACACCTTACTCCCGTTCGGTACAGCAAATCCATGCATTGCCTGCAAATAAGCTTCCTGACCCTGGTCTGCTGTTCGACACGTGAGTGCCTTCCGCGAATCAGCTAGTTTCTATTGCTCAATGTGGAGTACGGACATGTAGATTGCTGAGGCGAGAAGGGGTACGTTCTTCATGCATCCATTCATTTCGGCCTTTGAGCGCATGGTCATCGCTTCTTCCCATTTAGTTCAAGAAGCACCCAGGCGGCCTTTCGTCACTAATGTTTGCTTTTGCAACTCTTGTCATTCATTCGTAAGGAAATCTCACTTCACCACACCTGCCGCCCGCTAACGGTTGCATTCTTTATCAGTGTTTTCCGAACCTCTCATCGAGATGAAAACATCAACGAAACCTCTTCATATGTCGACCTTGCAATTCTGTATGGCAATAACGAGGATGATCAAAACCGCGTTAGGGCTCGAGACGGCTACGGCACCTTGTATCCGGACTGCTTCGCCGAGGATCGGATTTTGCTTTTTCCACCCGCCGTGTGCACGGTCTTGGTTCTGTTCAATAGGAACCATAACGTACGTCCAATTATCACCTAAGCATTCCCAAACATCTTCCTGATAGGGGCATCTGTCTTGCAGTACATCGCGGCCAAGTTGTTGGAAATTAACGAACGAGGCACTTGGGTCGATCCCAAAACCCTTTCGCCTGATGACCCCAAGGACAGGGCCAAGTTGATTCAGCAAGATGAGGAGATCTTCCAAACTGCCAGACTTTGCAATGCCGGATGGTTCGGAACAGGTCAGTCTTGTCCAAGGTCTTTGTCCGTCATACTCATGTTGTACAGTTGTGTTCTCTGACTATTTCTCGTGCATCCTTGGGTTGGTTCGAGAGGGAAGTAGTTGGAGTTTGAGTCCTTTCGAGGCAAGTCTTTCACCAGGTATAGAATAGTCTAATGCTCACGATTGGAACAGGAAATCCGTATGGATGACCATACTTTGTTCGAGCGTGGCAAGGGTAACGTGTGCAGCGTCGAGGTTGGTATTCCAGTGTTGGTATTACCCACGTGCTGACCTAACAATGACTACTTGGGTAGTTCAATTGCTTATATCGCTGGCACGCTACTACCAGTCGCGAAGATGAGGCATACACCGAACAAGTCTTCAACCATCTCTTCCCGGGGAAAGCCGTCGACGAAGTTACTCCTACGGACTTCAAGATAGCCGCGTATAATATCCAGTCGACTCGTCCTCCGACTAACGAATGGACATTTGGCGTGTATGTGCTGTCTGTCTCCTGATAGAATAACATTCTCAGCATGAACAGGTTGAAGCGACAGCAAGATGGAAGCTTCGCAGATGGTGACCTTGCCAACATCCTGCACAACGCGTGAGTATATTTTACAGTCTTCATCGTCCTCAGTGTTGATCATCGAAACAGGACTGAACACCCAGCTGGAGCCTTCCGCGCCCGCGGTACACCCTGTAAGTAATCGCAGCGCCTATTATTTTAGCTTCCACATTGACCTTTTGCGTCCGATTAGCTGTTATGCGACTCAATGAGATCATGGGGATTGAGCAAAGCCGAAAGTGGGGTGTTTGCTCCTTGAACGAGTTCCGCAAGGTATGCTTCCTCAGCTCTTGGACTTGACGTACCCTCATGCAAACCTTATTCACGTAGTATCTCGGATTGAAGAGTAAGCAAACCACTGTGACGCCGTGTAGGGTTACTGATCTAGTCGTAAATAGCCTTCGGCAGCTTCCTTGAGTGGAACTCCGACCCAGAGATCGCTCGTGCAGCTGAGTTACTGTATGGCGACATCAACAACCTCGAGCTCTACGTCGGTCTTCATGCCGAGGAAGCCAAACCACTCGTCGACGGCGCTGGCCTCTGCCCAGGATACACTGTCAGTCGTGCGATTCTCAGCGACGCCATCGCTCTTACGCGAGGCGACCGACACTTCACCCACGATTTCACACCATACAATCTCACTGCGTGGGGTTTCCATGATTGCCAACGCGATCCAGGCGCCTTTGGCTTCGGGAGCACGCTCGGCAGGCTTTTCCTGAGGACACTCCCTGACCACTTCACCGAGAACAGCATCTACACGTTCTTCCCGTTGATGACACCCGACTCGATGAAGGTGCATCTGGAAAAGATGAATCTGCTTGACCAATACGACGTTTCGAGGCCCAAGACCCGTTCGCCACCTGCAATCGTCAACAGCCAAGAGGCAATTGTCGCGATTCTCAAGGATCCTTCTGCATTCCCTACGCCTTATGCCGAGAAGGTCGCTCGCATCATCCAAGGCAAAGGGTAAGCGTTTTGTTCCTGGCCTTTTGCATACCATCTGAACATGGTTCAGCTTCTATCCGACTGGTGACAAGAGCGAGCAGAAGATAGTTACCGATGCGTTGGGCGGGTCGCCTGCCTTGGTGGACAAGATCGGAGAATTCTTCTACTCAACGGCGAAGAAGCTGATCGACCAGAACACGTACACTTTCGTTGGCGGGAAGACCAAGGGCGTCGACGTGGTTCGCAATGTCTTGCGTGTCGTTCCCATCATATGGCTTGCAAACCTCGTGAGTGTTTGTCTTGTTTTCTTAGGGACGGCAGTTATATAGTCTCGCAGACCGGAATCGAATTGAAAACGTCGAAGGAAGGAGAGGGAGATTACACCCACGAGGAATTCTTCGAAATCCTTTCTGACATCTACGCGTAAGTGGCCCACCCCTCCAGCCATAGAACTACTGTAGCTCAATGCTTTGTTACAGCTTCGTTTTCTTAAACGTCGAACCTTCGAAGGTTATGGTTTTGCAGGAGAATATCAAGAAGAATATGCCCAAATTGATCGATCGCATTACGGATAACTTGGGTTTGTTCTCCGGAACCAAGGTGCTGCAGTGAAGTCCAATGCCCGCAGTTGATACTCACTATCTGGTGTAGGCCACCGTGAACGGACTCATGTCTACCCTGTTCAAGCACAAGAAACCCGATCATGAGGAAATCATCCACCGTCTCACCGAAAACGCTGTTTACAAAGATCGCTATGTCCTCGCTAACACTTTGCTCGCAATCTTGGTCGTAGCCAACGCTGAGCTGTCTCTGAGTTTGACCAATGCTGTGGACCTCTTTTTGGGCAAGACGAAGGAACTCCAACCTCTTGCTGCGTCGAAGGACGTCTCCAAGCTGCGTGGATATGTTTATGAAGCTCTTCGTGAGTCCTGCGTTGTCTCGACCATCGGATCTGTTCACTCATTGATTGTGTACAGGTCTGGTCCCTCCCTTCGCCGGCGTTTATCGTGTTTCCTCCTCGGACCAATCCGTGTCTGGGTACAGTTTCAAGAAGGGAGACCGCGTGTTTTTGGATATCTTCCAAGCTAACCAGAAGGTTTGAATCTTTTTATTGCCGTCACTCGTCAAAGCTTTTGACCTCGTAACGTAAACAGAAGGGCCCAGATGTAACACATCCTGCGAAAGACCTTCTCAGAGCTGAAGGTGCCTTCGAGTGAGTACTCTCGCTGAGATAGGTGAAGTAGTGGTTTGACTGACGTTCCTATTTTTTTTAGCTACCTCGGTGAGCCATTGACTGTCGAGGTAAACTTCAGAACTCTCGTTAAGGGTAAAGCTGGCTGACACCAATTTCGGCATAGATCTTGGCTCAGGTCCTCCGCGCTGTGTTCGAGAAGGAAGGCCTTGTTCGTGCTCCTAAACATTCTGGTGTGCTGCAGAAGTGCGTCTTGGAAGTGGTTGTGCTCTCCACCCCTCATACTGATTTGCTGCCAGGTTCAAAGATGAATCTCGCCCTGAATGTCACTACGCTTATCTCAACCACGGCCACTCGATCTGCGAATGGCCAACTTCTCTCTCTGTCCTCGTCAGTACATTCCAATCCAAATTCGAAGTTGAACTCGATTCACAATTTTTGTCTAGTATTCCGCCTGAAGTCCCGCTACTGCTTCTTTCCTAAAGTGCTACGACTTGGATACCGTATTCCTATAGCCAATGAGGGTCACGCAAAGGAACTTGGAGAAGAAGAGAAAGCAATAAATGTATTATTAGCCTGTATGATAGGGAACCCTGGATTCCGTTCCATGAGGGCTCAGGCTGTTAGAAGGACAGGGCCGTCTAGGGCCGTCCTCCCCGTAATAGGGTTCTAAGCTGGGAATGAGCGCTAGACCAAGTTCGAGTTCTGATGCAGACAAGGCGCTGCGGATTGACTGCGCATATTACCGAAATCCCAACGCATTAGACCTGCGCTACACCTTGTTCACTCTGTCCTAGCACCTAGCATCAGGTATTCTGCCTCTTTTTCCCCCCTAAACCTGGCTGATGTGTACCCTAGCAGAGGCGAAAAGCATGAACAAAAAGCAATATAAACAAATGATCGCGCGTCTGGTTGAAAGCGCCGACGCCGAGTCGACCCAGTCGAGGTCTGGCGCAGACTCAAGCCTTCCCCAGACCAATGACCTTCCTGAAGAAATTTGGCAGCAAATATTCTCCGTGGCCATTTTGGACAGATCCCAGTCCTACTACAACCGTCAACACAATCTCAAGGCCATTTCAGGCGTGTCTCGGTGGTGGAGATTGGCAGCAGCCCGCCACTGTAAGCTGTGGACCGAGCCACCCTGGATCTACCTTCGTTACGACACCCCAAGGTTCAGGACTCAAGCCATGGTGAAGAAACTACAGACATATTTATCCCGTTCAGGTGCCCTTCCTCTGGTCATAAGGTTCGACGTCGATCATCAATGGGAGCGTTGGGACGAAGTTCGGCAAGGAGAAGCTCGTGATATCCTCCGACTGTTGACAGACCATTGTCATCGTTGGGAGGAGGTGACGATGAGCCTTTCCTTTGACCTCCTGAGGGAGGTGGTTTCGACAGTGCAAGGCAAGATACCAATGCTCTCCGACCTCACCCTTGTGTTTCGTCCGACTTTCAACGCGCCGGTTCGTGGAGAGCCTCTTCAATTCTGCATTGACGAAGCACCCAAGCTTCGCAAAATGCGATTGGAAAATGATAAGACGGACCTGGATCGCACTCCGCCAAAACTCCGTTTGCCTTGGTCGCAGCTTGAGGAAGTCAACATACTCTCGAACGGAGGAGATGGCCTATTTCAAGACCTAGTCGAAGCCGAGCCGTTCAAGCTGCGAAAACTGTTATACCAAATCTCGAGTCCTTCTCCATCTGCTTTACCACATTCGACGATACCGGACCCATACCAAACGCAGAGTCGTCAGGGCTGGATCAATTACATCTTCCTTCGCTGCGCCAGCTGGAGGTAGCCGGCCCATGGGACGTGCTCCTGGACCCCGAGCAATTCATACGCTCGATTTCCTCAACAATCACACGTTCTCAATGCTCGTTACAGCGCCTTACACTCACAAGGTTCATGAACACAAACGCGGGCTCAGGGTTCTCTGACCTCCTCTCCCTCATCCCCAATGTCACCGAATTACACATTCCTCTCATCGACACCGAGTCGCTGCGCAAGCTCGTCCTCGATCAGTCGTCTGCAGATCCAGTTCTACCGAAGCTAAAAACCTTCGCCCTTGTAGACCATGAGATGGGTCATCGCGACGGCCAGCTGAATGCTATTGATCCTGTCGTTTTTGCCCAGGTCATCTGGTCAAGGACAATCGCTCTCTCCAAAATACTGTCGTCCGAGCCTTCTTTGGAGGAACAGTTCCAGACTCTGGAGACGGTAGAGCTTCACCTAGGCCAAGACAGAGTTCAACAACTTCGCGTGCAATTGCTGCAAGCAGAGCTGGGTGGGGCACCGTCGGACGCCGCTGCTACCAGCCTCAGCCCTTCGGGATCCATGGTGGCTTCGTTAGACACCCTGGCCGAGAAATTTGAAAAAACCCTGGAAAATAAGTTCTTACCAAAGTTTTATCATAAGGGAGGGTCTTACAGCTGGAAGTCTACTCTCAAATTGGACAAACATATGCGAGAGATGGAAAGTCTCGCTTTAGAGAACTTCGACAGGTGTTCACCCATCTTACTGGTACGCTGCCAACGCACATTCTTGTTGACATGATTGTCGTGACTGACACTTGCTCTTTATTATGTATAATCAGTGGAGGGGGCAACGGGGAGTCCCAGCCCTATTAGGTCAGCTCGGCGAGATGCAACTGGGGGACATTCCAGGGGACAGGATGTTTCGATATCAATCTAGAGCTACGAAGCTTCGAGACAAATGGATGCCAACCTTTTGTTCTGACATTCGAAGGTCCTCATTTCGCTGGTCGGCTTCAGGATTGAGGTATCTTACGGTTCTAGAAGGTAAGCTCATAGCCTGGCACGTAGTTATTCCAAAGGAAATAGGCTGAAACTTCTTCAGATGAGAACACCACCAGGGAGAGTATAGTCAATAGGTGCTATGACAGATTTTGGTCTTAATTTGCAAGGGTTTGTGCCTTTCCCGCCGACGTCTTGCAATACGTATGAATGGCACAGATTTACCGTGTCCGGAATTGAACGGCTAGGGTTACTCCCGAGTGACAATTTTTCTCTAGTACTCTGCCTGAAGTCATGCTGCTGCTTCTTTTGTAACGTGCTACGAGTTGGAAACCGTATTCAAACAGCCAACGATGTATTACGCCAGCGTGTAAACGTTCAAAATTTGAAACTCTCGTGCCCATAGATGAATTCAAGCCCTATCACTTGCATTATCCGAGTCAGTTCCAGCCTGGCCAAATGGATCTAAACACGATAATGCCTTCAAGGCGCGACAGATCGCAAGACGGGATCGTGAAAGAGAGAAGAAAAATGTTCGCTCCACTTATCAAAGTCAAGCTTATACCCAATTCATTTGACGGCGCATTGATGAGTCCAAAAGAATGCGCGGGATTACCACGGTGGTCTTAGTGGCAGTTCTTAGTGGCAGTTTCAATGCTGTATACTTAACCCTCGTAGGTCGAACTCTTCCCGACTGTGTTGATTGCACCTTAGTAACCGAGAGAACTACTCCTCGAAGGAAGCCCCTGGCCACAGGTATTTGTATTCTATGTAGCTGCTTCTACGTTATTTAACGCACTGATACAGAGTAGAGACTAAGAAGATGAGCAAAAAGCAACACCGTGACAGACAGACCATTGCACGTTTGGTAGGAACCGTGGTCTCTAAGTCTACGTCTGCTTGGTCAAGGACTGGGGCAGGCTCAAGGCTTCCCCAGACCAATGACCTTCCTGAAGAAATCTGGCAGCAGATATTCTCCGTGGCCGTTTTGGACAGATCACAGTCCTACGACAGTCGTCAAGACAATCTCAGGGTCATTTCGGGCGTGTCTCGGGGGTGGAGACTGGCAGCAGCCCGCCACTGTGAATTGTGGACTGAGCCGCCCAGCATCTACCTTTCTCACTACACCCGAGGGATCAAGACTCAAGCCATGGCGAAGAAGCTACAGACATATCTATCCCGTTCAGGCACCCTTCCTCTAGTCATCAAGTTCGGAGTCGATTATCAGTGCTGGGACGAAGTTCAGCAAGGAGAAGCTCATCATATTCTCCAACTATTAACAGACCACTGTCATCGTTGGGAAGAGGTGACGATGAACCTTCACCCTGATCTCTTGAGGAAGCTGGTTTCGACGGTGCAAGGCAAGATACCAATGCTCTCCAACCTCACCCTTGTGTTTTCCCCGACTTCAACCGCGTGGGTTCATGGAGAACCTCTTCAATTGTGCATTAACGAGGCACCCAAGCTTCGCAAAGTGCGATTGGAAACCGAATTGATGGACGACTTGATGCCAAAACACTGTCTCCGTTTGCCTTGGTCGCAGCTCGAGGAGGCCACCATACTCTCGAGCGGCGGAGGAGACGGCCTATTTCAAGAGCTGATCGAAGCCGAGCCATTCAGGCTACGAAAACTGTCATACCAAAACCAAAGAGCAGACCTTCAGCCTTTACGTCATCAACCAGCAGGATTGCGGACCCTGCCGAATCTCGAGTCCCTGACTATCCGCTTCACCCCCGGTGATACATTTGGCATGGGTCCACCGGTAGTGCCGTGTGTGCTGGACCAACTATGTCTTCCCTCGCTGCGCCAGCTGGAGGTAGCCAGCCAATGGGACGCGCTCCTGAACCCCGAGCCATTCATACACTCGATTTCCTCAACAATCATTCGCTCCCAATGCTTGTTACAGCGTCTTATACTCACAAGGTTCATGAACATAAATGGAAGCGCAGCATTCTCCGACCTCCTCTCCCTCATTCCCAATCTCACCGAGTTACAAATTCCTCTCATCGGTACCGAGTTATTGCGCAAGCTCGTCCTCGATCGGTCGTCTGCAGATCCAATTCTCCCGAAGCTGAAAATCCTGAACCTGGTAGACCATGATCCGGGACGTGGAGCGCACTATAGACATATCAACGATATCGACCCTGTCGTTTTCGTTCAGGTCGTCTGGTCAAGGACAGTTGCTCTCTCCAAACTGCTGTCATCTGACACTTCTTTGGAGGAACAGTTCCAGGTTTTGGAGAAGGTAGGGCTCCTCCTACGCGAAGACAGAATCCAACTACTTCGTGTGCGGCTGCTGCAAGCAGAGCTGGCTGGGGGACCCTTTTCTGACTCGGACACTGCTGCCAGCTCCAGCCATTCGGAATCCATGGTGGCCTCGTTCGATACCCTGGCCGAGAGATTTGAAAACATCCTGGAAACAAAGATTCTCTTGTTTCTGAGGGGGCCGGATTACGATTGGAAGTCCAATATCAAGTTGAACAGATATATGCGGGAGATGGAAGGCGTCATCTTGGAGAAATTCGATGGGTGTTCCCCAATCTTGCTGGTACGTGGCCAATCCACATTCTTGCTCGCATGATGATCACTGTTGACGCTCGCTCCTTGATTATAATCAGTGGAGGAGAGTCCCATCCATGCTAGACAAGCTTGGCAAGATGCAACTGGAATACATTCTAGCGAACAGAGTGTTTCGATATCAAGCCAGAGCTATAAAGCTTCGAGACAAGTGGATGGGAACAGTTTTTTCTGATATTCGAAGATCCTCTTTCCGTTGGTCGGCTTCAGGATGGTCGTGTTCGAAATTGAGGTATCTTACGGTTCCAGAAGGTAAGCTCACAGCCTGCGTGGCACGTATTTCTCCTGAAAGAAGAGCTAAAATTTGTTAGATGAGAATATCATCTGGGATAATATTAATACTTGGTGCTATGACAGAATTAGGTCCTAATTTACAAGAGTTTTTGCCCAACTTGCCGATGCCTTGTAATCCATATTTACCGTGGCCAACTTGCGTAAGTATCAAGGGTATCAGGGCAGACAATTCCTCAGCTACGGAGGAGCCGTCGGTCCCTAGATATCATTTATCATCAAAAACGAACAAGGAAGAGAGGAGCGTCCGGTGCATCAACGGTTTCAAATCTCACCGCGGCCATTACATTGTGAAACATTGACAGTATGGTAATTGCCAAGGACGTTGATAGCTTTACACATGGTTTACATGCCTCGTCCTTCTGACCACACTGCCGTATAGCAAAAACTTGAAGCCTCTCGACACAGTGATTATTTTCCTGATACCAATAGCCATACACACTTACAGCGGTAGATGAAAAGCATGAACAAATCAAAACAATCAAAGAGGATCGCACATCTGGCCATGGTTGAAAATGCCGACGGCGAAGTTGAGGCGGTTCTACCAGTGGGTTCGTGGATGAGAGAAGAAAATGGCTCAAGCTTGTACCCAATTCACAGTGACTTGACGCGTTGATGTGAGTCTAAAACTTAGTAAAAGAATACTGACCGCGGAATGAGTGCGGTCACAGTCATCTTACGGCAGCTTCGTACAGCTTTTCGACTGCTTTAACTGCACCATTGTAACTGAGAGAACTACTCGTAGAAGGAAGCTCCTGGCCACAGGTACTGTATTCTATGCATCTCCTATGTTAACGCACTGATACAGAGTAAAGATGAGCAAAAGGCCACGCGAACGGATGGTCGCGCATCTGGTTGGAAGCGTGGACGCTCGGTCTACAGCTACTCAGTCAAGGGCTGGGGTAGTCTCAAGGCTCCCCCAGACCAACGACCTTCCTGAAGAAATCTGGCAGCAAATACTCTCCGCGGCCGTTTTGGACAGAGTCCAGCCGTACGACAGTCGTCAATACAATCTCAAGGCCATTTCAGGCGTGTCTCGGGGGTGGAGATTGGCAGCAGCCAGCCACTGTGAACTGTGGACTGAGCCGCCCTGGATCTACCTTTCTCGCGACACCCAAGAGATCAAGACTCAAGCCACAGTGAAGAAGCTACAGACATACCTCTCCCGTTCAGGCACCCTTCCTCTTGTCGTCGGGTTCTATGTCGACGTCGACTATCCGGGGAAGCGTTGGGACGAAGTTCGGCAAGGAGAAGCTCATGATATTCTCCAACTATTAATAAATCATTGCCATCGTTGGGGAGAGGTGACGATGAATCTTCCCCCTGGCAGCCTCTTGAGGACACTGGTTTCGACGGTGCAAGGCAAAATGCCAATGCTCTCCGACCTAACAATTGCGTTTGTCCCGACTGTCATAACATGGGGCCTTAGAGAACCTCTTCAATTGCGTATTAACGAGGCACCCAAGCTTCGCAAAGTGCGATTGGAAACCGACGGGATGGAGATGGACGATGGTATACCATTGAAACACTGTCTCCATTTGCCCTGGTCACAGCTCGAGGAGGCCACCATACTATCGAGATGCGGAAGAGACGGTCTATTTCAAGAGGTGGTCGAAGCTGAGCCACTCAAGCTACGAAAACTGTTTTACCGAAACCAAAGACCAAACCTTCATCCCCCACCTCATCGACTAGCAGGATTGCAGACCCTGCCGAATCTCGAGTCCCTGACTATCGGCTTCGCCTGGGCCCCCGTTGATGCATTTGGTATTTGTCCACCGGTGCTGGACCAACTACGTCTTCCCTCGCTGCGCCGGCTGGAGGTAGCCGGCCCATGGGGCGTGCTCCTAGACCTCGAGCCATTCATACGCTCGATTTCCTCAATAATCACTCGTTCTCAATGCTTGTTACAACGCCTTACACTCACAAGCTTCAAGAACGCGGGCGCAGGGGCAGCGTTCTCCAGCCTCCTCTCCCTCATTCCCAATGTCACCGAATTACGCATTCCTCTCATCGACAACGAGTCATTGCGCAAGCTCGTCCTCGATCGGTCGTCTGCAAATCCAGTTCTACCTAAGCTAAAAACCTTTGCCCTTGTAGACCATGAGATGGGTTATTGTTTGGCGGCCCCCACTGGACAAAATGTTCTTATTCAATTTTGGGCCACTTTCCTCACAAAAATAGGCTTTCGTTGCGGTTTCTGGGACTTTTTTGAATTTGGGTGAGCACGAACGATTGATTTTGATGGCGTTGATTTGGTTGCGCGCGAGTTGAATTTCGTTCAAAGCAATTCGATTTTGGCTCGGGACGACTCTGCAAGAGCCC
>SDEE01000247.1:0-63726 GCA_004126415.1 Candolleomyces aberdarensis
GGAAAGTCAGTACAGTTTGACCGATTCCGACATTCCAGTCCCTTCCATGTTCAGATTTTAGGAATCAGATAGAGCAAAATAGATATTCATCAGTATTTACATGGTTTACCAGGACTTCTTGGCTCATAATCTCTCTCTTCCCTTCAAATTGCTGAAAATTGACTGGAATTTGGGGCGGTTTCACGTTTTGTGATGTTTTTGTGACACGGTGTGACAATCACCGGCCGCATCAGTTACCGGGATTGGTCACCCCCACTATTTTACCACGGGTGGCTCCGTGTGGCTGCGCACAAACTGTCTAATAGGTTGGTTTGATGCTTTAGATTCAGCAAATGCAGCATTTAAAATTATTCCTACCCTTTTTATCTATTTTCCCAGCGAAAAGGCACCTTCCAACACAATTTCTACGCATAAATCGGCACATCGCAATTGAGAATCATCGTCAGGATGAGCTACAGGTTGTATCACCTAAGATTAGTATAGTACTGCATCGAAACAGCTGTACTGTAGTCGCTCAGGCGAGAATCCGAGCAGATCTTCCTGACTCACTTCTCATCCCCGGGGAAGCAAGCAACTTGGGTGGAGCGAATGAAAGGTTGGTGGAATGCGCCACAATGCCTTTCGGATATCGAAGCCATTTGATGGTTGTCAACACATAGGTTCCTGTCAGGAACTGCTCCTCTTCAACCGGCCCTGAGGGTGGGATGAATGTGGTGAAGTAAAAGGTAAAAGTGGAAGTGTGTGCACCAAGTTGTACTGCCTTCTGCTTACAAGCTACCCATGCAAAATTACGTATGACAGCTGCTGGAACTCCTATGCAAGGAGATCCANTAGATTCGTTGAGTCCCTGGTCCTACAAGTCAGCCGTGATCAGGCATTCTTATATTTTTAAATCAACTTAAGCGAGCGTGCACGGCGCATGGTCGTCCCACCCACCTTCAAGCTTGATATTGCGATGCAGGGGTGCCTCACCGAATGCCAGCCGCATGCCTGCTCGCGTGAGGCATAATTAATTGACGATCGATCAGAGCTGTGGTGGAAATTCTATCAGACATGCTGCTTCATCTAGCCGTGACAGGCCTAGGTTCAGTTTAAATACACCATTAGACGCCGACCAGCGAGTTTATATCACATAAAGACCAGGCCACCCCCTTGACACGCTCACCAAGACCCGGAGTCACCTTTTTCTATGATGGAACCTGCCAGTGACGCTTTACTGGAGCCTCGCCTTTTGTTCGAAAAATCAGTGGAAGATGAAAACCATGATGTCATCTGCTGTGAATGACATCTGCTGTGAAGGACTCGGAACCTCAGTTCCACTAATTGCTTGAGCTTTTCAGGGACTGATTAAGAAACATGGTTTTGCTCCCTTCCCCACCCTCCGCTCTTTGCGATTTGATTTGCCTTTACCATCTCCACGTTCGGTTTGACCAAGTTTGAATCAGTCCACATGCCGTAAAGGCATTCCCAAAGCCAGGGTTCCGTTCCTAGGTATCTCTGAGGTTAGCGGTTATCATGCGGGTTGAACGACATGGATAGCATCCGATTTGTCACAACCCTCGAGTTTTGTAAAATTTGTGTCGGGTTCAGGCCGGTGGCCATAGAAGATGTTCTCGAGGGGACGACAAAATACAGTTCGTCTGGCATCATGTACCGCTGCACCACCCATTTGGGATAATGATTCCACATCCACTGGTACCATTCTCGGACGGCCACACGCCGCTTGGCCTTTCACATCCTGTTTCCGAGGGCGAGACCAAAAGGGCGGTTTGTACCGCCCTCTGACAATTGATGAACCGAGCCACATGTACATTGCCACGATCTCCTTGCTGCTCATTCACACCATTGCCATGACTCAAAGGCGTTTGCAACATGTGTTTGAGTCGTGGATGGCGTGAGGAATCATGGGGGTAATCGCGCCCGAAGGCATTTAGTCATGCTGTCTTGCAAGCCTCGGATAAGTCAGGTCAAACAGAAATTACGTTTGTTCCCGCTAAATGAGACAAACCAACGCGTTGGAAATTTATCCAAAGAAGGCACATTGACTCCAATACAGCAGTGGGTGCCAGTTCAGCCCGGGACCTTCTAAATACCGTGGCAACAGTTGAGTTGAATGCCGGTGAAGTTGACCTCGTAGTGCAGCAGGAACCGGAATCAAACTCTGTTGGAAGTGGGATTCAAGGTGGTAGAGCGTTAGGGGATGACGATGACTTATTACGTTGACGCTTCCTAGGATTCCTACTGCAGGACCGGAAGCGGGATCGATTTGTGGTCCAGGTCGTCCTTGTCGAAAGCATTGAAATGACATTCGAAAGCTGGGGAAGGCATCCGCAAGGTCCCTTCCGCACTCATCACCACGTCAGAGCCCGTCTCTGCAAAACGCTGTAGGACATCGAATTAGAAAATAAGGTTGCCTTCAGTGAAGATAGGAATTCAGACTCACTTTTTAGCGCGAGCATTTCCCACCAGTCTGCTACGCCCTAAAATTCCCACTTTATAGAAAGGAGAACCGGTGAGTTCTGTGCCTGCTAGTATGAAGCTAGCCATGACACGCATGTCACGCAGGAATCTAAGCTCCTGTGTGTTCAGGGAGCTTCATGTGCACAATTCTTTCGATTACGGGGACAGTGCAGAATGCATGAGTGTCGAGGCTTTGATGAGGAACATATACTCAAATGGCATCAGCAATCGACAGAATACGGACATGAGTCGAAAAGGGAGAAGAAAGTGAGGGAGAAGGCCATGAAGGATACGATGCTCACCCATACACTTAAATGCCACCGATCGTGCAGAAACTATATGCCCGTTCCCGCAATATCGATATCCTTCGAGCGCCCCAAGTTCACAACCACCGCAACAAGGTCCCAGCACCTTTCCAGCCAAAACTCGACTATCGCCTTCTCTGCTTGAGGGCACAGAGAGACCTTTACGTAGGATTAATGAGTATTGTAATGCCGGTCATGGGTGCATAGACGAGGTTTGCACAATAGCGTCGTGACAGATGCCTCAATGCCTGCAAATCATTTTACAAACCGTTGATGCTTGGATATTAAACCGAGCCTATGAACAAGTTTGCTCTGAGAAAGCACAGGCTCCATCTACGTGTGTTACACCCCAGGCGCTGCACAGGCGAACGGGGTATTCACCTCTGTCGGCGTCGACCTGCTGACGTCAATAGAGGTGGGAACAACGGCGATTTGAAGCGGTTAAGCTGATTGATGACAAGAAAGTGTACGAGAGCAATATATGGTCTTAGCGCACTATATTCCCACAGAGAATATGACGAAAAGGTTTTGAATAGGATAGGGTAGGATAGGATATAAAAGGCGCAAGGTCCCTTTAAGGAACGGCCTGTAGCGTTGAAAAGGGTGACAATAGCATTCGATCAGAGGACAGGCGCCAGTGGCGCCCGGAGCCTTCAGTGATGCTTGGCAGTGGCTGCTCGGTCTGGGATAGGATAGGATCGGCGCAAGGTCCCTTTAAGGAACGGCCGGTTTCCACTCCTGCTTAGCCGGCACCAAGCTGTGGGTGATCCTTCCTTTCAACGCTTTCCGCAGATGGGAATTTGTACCTGTTCTTGCTTGTACCCATGCGTGTTTTTTTTTATCAAAGATTCTCTTCACCCACTCTACAAAAATGGAACTATGAGGCTCAGACCAATATTCAGGTTCGCTGTCTGAATAGGTGCAGATTGCGCACCAGCGCATGATGATGATGGAGACGCTAGAGCCCATTTCTGCACTGCGAAACGCATTTTCGAGCGTACTAATGGAAAACATAGTCACAGGCGAACGTTACTCCATGGCATTTGCAAGGGTACAGAATCCACTGGAGTCAGTTCTACGCATAATGTTCAGTTCTCTGCTATGGAAGATGTCAGGTGAAGCCTAAATCCTACCTCGGGCAGGTCCATCCGATGACTCACAACGTTTGCACCCAGCCCTCTATCTGGATTCAAATGTCAGGCAGGTGCAGACTGCCTGCTATCATGCGATAACGACTGGAGGTGCACCCCAGAGACACCCTCCTGGAGCGGTACGCGAATTCGTGCAGTGAGTGGTGCCCTTGGCACTGATTCAACGTAAGTCCTATAGATGATTCATGCATTGGCACCATCGCCTCTAAGAAAATCTCAGTCTTCAAACGATTTGGTTACTCTCCTGTACTGTAGATGATCGAGCGACGAAGGAAGAACGAAGGACGGACAGCGTTCTGACCTCACCTAGCCGACCGACGAGCGTGGCAGGTAAGAATTTGAGTTCTCGTGTGTTAGAGCGTTCTGGAATACTCTATCATCTTCTCTTTCGTCGGGAAGACGCGTAATTTATAGGCGACGGGGATTTTGAGAGTGAATGAAGGGTGTTAGCTACAATGAATCATTGGAGGTCTCAGTCCAGGAATAATAAAGCATTCGTAATCGAGAAATCAAAATAGTGGAGGAAGATGTGATAGGAAGCGAAGGGAGACGAATCGTACTCACCAAGTGCATATATCAACTCCAACTTAATGACCCTTCTTACCAATATCCTGGTGATGGCTCAGATCCACATCTACCGCGTCACACTACGGTTTCAGCACCTTGATAGTTCGCACAGAACTGCACAATCAACGGTCGATCGGTTGAACTATCTCCCTCTTGAAGGCCTATCAGCTTAGTTATGTAAAGCACAGAACGATTTGCTGGTGGGGATCCGTGAACATTTAGGCATTGGCCATGCGTGTGTAGGCAAGCTGAGCGGCAAGAGTCGTAAGGAACGCCTCCAGGCCCAGATATCGTACCATATTACCTTGAGAGAATGGTAATGGAAGAATGAGAGATGAACAAACCTACGTACATACCAATCCACTCGGTCAACCATCGGTGCTACGACGTACTCTGGGCTTTCAGGTACTTCCCCGTAAAGCTCGTATCCTGAGAGCATCCTCCCGGCTGTCTGAGTATCCACTCTTGACGCTCCTGATGTTGATGGTCCAATAATGAAAGTGCCAGACGGTATATCGTGGGTGGGTAGATGTCTAGGCAGAGTATGGGGATCACAGACGAGGGAAAATGACTCCCAAGGCTTTACCCTCCTGCGAACCAAGACGGCAAAGAACTCTAGAAGGTTACAAGGAGAAGGCAAGCAGAAAGACAAAGGCAAACAGAACAAATGAAAGGTAATTAGCCCAGCACAAGGAAGCAGATACCGTTGATTGGCCTTGATTGGCATTGCCGTCGTCCGGGATATCGGCTGCAAAAATCCGGGGTCTGTTGTGGTGTTTTTCTCCTCTACTGCGTTTGCCCAAACCGACTCCCGCTGGAGACGAACATGACATGGAAAAAGAGAAACTGAATTTCCCCATTCTCTTTTCTGATCTCGCTGTATTCGTCCTTTGTTGCAGAATTAGTATTGGAGCGGATAAGCCTGACAGATTCAATGTTACCATCCTCAAAATCCTCATCTACCGTTCTACCCAAAAAGATTTTGATCCTTGTGATGAAACAATGCTGGAGTTGACGGCTAATTCCGGACATTCCCTCCGATCTCATCCTTGTTTTGCCTCCTCCTATCGTGCTCCCCCAGATGCACGACAAATACCATGCTTCCTCATAAAGGAGTAATGCACCCTATGGATGTGCTAACTATAAGGGATCCGTGGGCGTTGTCCATTCTCGGGATGAACGAAATGCTAGAACCGGCTTTGGTCATCATGCAGACTGCGTCTTGCGCCAATCGGAAGGTGATGCCCTCTGAAGCTCCACGGACAAGTGCTCGAGGCTCCGGCATCCTCGGTCGACCCACCAAATATACAGAGTCGATAATTCTAATTGCAGATTTAGAGAGTCAACAATGAGATTGGTGTAGAGAAGTGTGATTCCTTCTGTCATCCTTGATTTTTGTTCCTCATCGAGCATCTCTTTTCTGCACAGCCCTGGATCTCCCAGGACAGGTCTGTATCTGCCGCCGTCGTTCCCGGGTATAAGGCGCATCGATCACGATTGGCTTGAAATGGGCTGCATCTCTATACCTCCTTTAGAGAATGTGTAATGAAATCGAAGTATGAATTGATCCTGAGCGTGAGGGGCGAGGATACAAAGAAGGAGAAGCACGTATCGTTGTATCTTACTATCTGCGAGTATTGATTCAGTTTACTCCTGATATGGTTGACACGAAGCGCCCTGAACAGTGCCATGCATTCATTTCCCAAATTCTTGGCACCGAGAAGGACGGGACTGGGCGTTTATCTTGTGTCGCTCGAGGCTCCTCTCGTGATCTCAATGGACGCCGCGTAATCAAGGTTCATCCCTTCTTGGGCTTGATCTACACTTGACCACACGTTACGTTCCTTTCAGTCGGTGACGGCTGCACGACCGAGTCCAGCGTAACGTTGTCCCCGGAAGCGTCAGTGCGGCAGTGAGTGATCTTTGTATTGTCCACCGAGCTTGCTCTTCTCTCCCTGTGACATCAATGTAGATCTCACTCATATGCTTGCCGCGCTTTTGAAACGCTTTTTGGTAACTGTGCGTGTTGACTTTGCGGACTCTGACTCGCTTGGAGTGTGACTGGGTGGTTTTGATTGCATCTAGGACCCCATCTGCTGTTCATGTTAATGTGTATCCTGTTGATTCTACTTGTGAGACTAGTGAAAGATCCGAATATATGAGTTCACAGGTGAACTTGAGTATGGTACACCATCCGCCGCGAGATGCAGCCGCCGAGTCGGCACCTATACTTCGTTATCCCACATTCTGCTCACTGGAGCAACTTCGATGGCAATCAATTGAGCCGTTTTCAGCTCCGGAGTGAAATCATTTTAGTGGTAAATACTTTCTGAGCCACAATGTATCGATACTTTTGATACGAAAACATACCAACAGATCGCTGCGCCGAAATTTGACCTGGCCTTGCCGCATGCGGTTTCGTGGATCTATCGCAACATGACTTGCTCGATGTCTACATTTCGGCCCGTCCGCAACTTCCTTAGCTCAGGTAGACGGGCGTTCAAACATAAAAACCGGTCTCTCAGACAGCGTAATGACCAAATTCTGCATACCCGAGGAAACGTGGTTTTTGCGGTCCTAGGAATGATGCATGCTTCGAGAGCTTTCCCATAAACCAACTTATACTATTATTATAGCCCATCGGACCTAGTATGGAATCTCATATTGACTGATGCATTCCAGTAGTATATAGTACGGGATTATAGGTGGAAGAGAGCAGGATATACACATGGAATACGATGAACGGTAGGCGGTTAAGAACAAAAGATACCGTCCAACTAATACGTTGGTGGGTATTAACGGGACAAGGTCACAATAACTTGGGAAACAACGTGTAAATGCGAATGAAAATTTAATAATGAAATCACCCAGATCTAGATCCGTATGTGTTAAAGCTTGCAGTCGCATGCGCCTCCATCAGCTGCAGTGCAGCGTGCATCCACATGTTGATGCCTCTGAATTACAGAAGGACACGAAGCGGTTGTCGATTGCCCTCGGTGAGGGCCGTAGCCTGGAAAAAGTGACGAGAAAGCCGTGTGTTGTGGTAGAGGAGGGGGAGAACTGCTGAAAGGAGGATGGGCCCAGCAAACCCAGGCGTACGCGGACGCAGCAGCGGCGGCAATTGCTGGGTGGTGGTTCTGTAGGACCCACTGTCCAAAGCGTGCTTATCAAAAGTATACGTGAGCGGCGGAGGATACAGGGAACGATGGTGGGGGTGGGTACCGTCAACGTCCTGAAGGGATTCATTGCTGTGGTCTTCAACTACGCGGCCACAGGGGGCGTACGTCAGAAGGTGTATCCTTCAGTTACGTTTGTCAAAGGGCAGACGGCTCACCAGGAGGCATTTGGGTTTGTTGCGAGCAAGAATCAGAGGCCGGTGCGTCTGTTTTGCTGAGGTTGGGGCCGAACGTACAATCAGCCACCCCATTGAAGTACGTGCACACCACGCTATTGATTGTTCCATTATAAACAGCACGGTTGTGTTGTTGGTTGTACACGATGGTGCTCCGAGGTGGGGAAGACATTAGGCGATGGGTGAAAGCGAGATGTTGAGGTTCGACAACGAGAGGGGCGAATGATGGATCTGAGCGCTGACTGCAGAATCACTGAGGCTTTATTTACCAGCTGGAGTTGATTTTGTAAATGAAAGGCACGTTTCCACTTGAGAAACCCCGAAATTTTGCTGTTGGGCGTCTATTGGACCGTTTCCGGGGCGGGCATACCTTCCTTTGGCGGAGGTGCTAAACTTTTGCTTCGCTTCCAGTATCACCCAAGCTACACGTCCACGATGCGCAGTAACATTACTCACTCATTCCACCGCCGGGCCGCTCCAAAACTTATAGGTTTATTCGGTTTTGCAAGAACGAAGCACGGCGGCGAATAGAAAGAAGCTTAGGGCTTTCCGGTCCGGGTGACCGCTCCCGATTGACCACACCCTTTCCGTTTCCACGCTCTCCTTCGGCTTCGTCTCCTCTGAGGAATCTCTTGTCTTCTCCAGAGGTCCTGTAGCCCCCGAAAATTCCCGATCTTCTTTCCAGGGAATGTGACGCTACTCCCCAGGATCTCTCTGTCGTCGTCCTTGGTCTCCCATACTTCACGCATTCGCCAGCTCACCATACTCCAACCAGTAGCTCCAGGGCGCTCTTTTACAGCTATTATCAACACTGATCAGCTACGCTGTCGAGATTTGAGAGGAGTAGATGCGTCTTACACGAAGGAAGCTCTCTCGTGGTACCTGCGGTTGATCGGAGTGAACCGGTGCAAAGGTGTGTTTGTCTCTCGCTCCTCTGCCTCAACATTTCAATGGATTGATTATACAGGCTTGGGAATGGTAGGCTGGTAGGCTGCTCTCCAGATGCTGCGCTGTCCGGCTCATCTACGTCAATATGATCTACGCCCGAACACCTACGCATGATCCTGGTCTATGGGCTCAATTACCGGCCCCAACAACGACTCCAGCTCTCATGGAATAGGCCCCGGACCATTCGTTTCGCTGTATCTGCCCACAAGGAAATCGTCTTGCGGTAGGATATAGGCGCAGTCGCCCATCGGCTTCACCTCAACACACCTGCCCACCGGTGTCATGCCTTTTCGAATGAAAAGTCAGTGGCGCTTGTTCCTCCACGCATCCCATTCCTATCCCCGCTCTGTTCATTGAGACGGCGTTGGTACAAAGGAGCTGAATAAGCTGCGGCTGGAGGGATAGAGGTCAGCAGCTGTATGCCTCAAGAATGGGCGTTCCGTGAGTCGCTCGTTGATTGATTCTCTCTTTCGGTGCTGATTGAGATGGTAGGACCATTCGATTCGCTGCATCTGCAGACAAGGAAATCATTTGGCGGTATCATAAGCAACCCGGCGGATTATAAAGTCGCAGTTGCCGCTTCACCTCAACACACCTGCCCGCCGGTGTCACGCCTCTTCCAAACGGAAACTCAGCGGCACTAGTTCCTCCACGCATCCGATTCCTATCCCCGCTCTGTTTATTGAGACATCGTGGATACGAAGGAGTTGAATAAGCTGCGGCTGGAGGCACGGAGGCGAGCAGCTGTACGTCTCGAGAATGGGCATTTTGTGAGTCGCTTGTTGATTAGTCCTCTCTCTCGATGGTGATTGAGATGGTGGGACCAGTTACGGGCATCGTGGAGCCTAGGCCTTCGCAACGTCCATAGACAAATGCGCCAATATTACTTGGTCAACATGCAGACTATATCAAGTTAACGATCCAAATCGGCGAAGAGAAGAACGCCTGCGCGCGGATCTTAAGAGTAGATGATTGGTACTGGTGAAATGTGAGTTGTTTTATCGTTGTCTACTTCGTGCCTCATTGACCGATCAGTACGCAGATATGGGGACCCTTCCTGGATACAATCCCATTCAACTAGGTCCAGAATCGGCAACCCTCGCTCGGGCTGTGCGGCGGTGTTCAACTTCGATTGAAGCCTGCTGTAACCTCTGTAGAGCAATCTTGGTGAACATGGGTGATATGTCGAAGGGTACGAGAGGTGTAAAGCGATAGAACAAGGAGAAATAGCCATTGTTTTTCCAATTTGTTGAGTTTCGTTGCCTATGAATATCAATTCAGTGTTACTCCTGATATGGCTGATATGAAGCGGCAAACAGTGTTATCATTCCCTCATTTATTGCCTTAGCACCGAGAAGGACGGGATAGGGCGTTATCTTGTTGAGCCTTGATCCCTAGAACTCTATCCCCTCTTGATGACACGCAATGCCTCTTTCAGGGCGACGGCTATCTGACGATGCCCAGCGCAATACTGCACCCAGGAAGCGTGGCTGTGCATTGTCTACCGAATTTGCTCTTTATACTTCATATCTAGAGTCTACTCATGCGCTCGTGCGTGCTTCAGACGTGTTGCCTGGGGACTGTGCGACGATTGTTGAGATTGCGGAGGGTTTGGAGCGTAAATGGGCTGTCTTGATTACACGTATTGCCCAATCTGTTGATCGCACTGTGTAGATCCTGACGAGTGTACGGGGAGACTAGTGAAAGATCTGGTAGAAGATCACAGGTGAACTTGGGGATGGGATGGGGAGAGACACCGTCTGCTGCGAGAGATGCAGCCGCCGAGTCCGCACTCCTATCCCTTGTTACTGCATATCACTGCTAGAGCAACTTTGATGGAGGTGGATCGATGATTTTCACTTGTCGGAGCATACCAGTGGTCGCGCCGTATTCTCTTTCTGACCAACATCATTCCGTAGGGCAGAGACTTTCCGGGCTGTAGAGGGTTGATACTTTTGGTATGACAACATGCCGACACACCGCCGCGCCAAATTTCAGCAGGGCCTTGCCGCAGGTAGTTCCATGGATCTATTGCAGCCTAATTCTGCTCTAGATCTACAATCCGACTCCTCCGCAACTGACTTCGCTTATGTGGGCAGGCGATGAAAACCGGTCTCTCGGACGGCACGAGGAGAGAAAGTCTTGTTGTTTTCCATATATGAAGACATGTGGCTTGTGGCGGCCGGGGTCCCGGAGATGATATGTCCTTCCAACCTCTTGGAGAATGGGGATTCCAGTTCATACATGACTTCTGACTCGGAACAAGACTTCAGGGTCTTACCATAAACAAGTTTAGCACTACGATATACATTAGGCCTAGTGTAGATTGTCGTATCAACTGATACATTTAAGTTATGTCTGGTCCGAGATTATGAGTCCGAGAGAGCAAGAAGGAGCTGATGAGCGACTATCAAATATATAGGTAAGTAGGCAGCAATGGCACGAGGTCCCAATAACTTGTGATAGAGCACATGAATGGAAATGAGGAAAAGATCAAAATGACGGTACCCAGAGGTAGATCCGCGCGGCGTTCTAAAGCATGCAGTGGCATTTTCCTCCCTCAACTGTGCTACGGCATGTATCCACATGTTGAGACCCTTGAGCTACAGAAGGCGATGAAGCAGCCGTCGGTCGCCCTGGGTGAGGGCTGTAGCCTGGGAACTGTGACACGAAAGGCAAATGCGGTGGTAAAGGAGGGGGAGAACTGCTGAGAGGAGGATAGACATAACGCGCCCAGGAGTATGCAGACGCCGCTGCCAGCGCCGCTTGTTGGTGAGGCTGGAGGGGCCAACGCCCGATTTGTGCTGTTCAAAAACATGTGAGCGGTGGAGGGTGAAAAGAAAGATGATGGTGCATACCGTCAACGTCCTTAGGAGAATTATTGTTTTGTTCTACGCACCCGCAGGGGACGTACGTCAGAATTTTTACCCATGTTCTTCAACAAGCTGATGACTCACCAGAAGGCATTCGCGACTGCTCCGAGCAAGAGCTGGAGGCTGAAGCGTTTGTTCTGCTGAGGGAGGGCCCAGACGTAGAATCTGCCACCCCGTTGAAGTACGTGCACACCATGGAATGGATATCTCCATTGTAGATGTTACCGGAGTTTTGCTGGTTGTATACGATGGTCTGAGGTGTGTGAGTCATTGGATAATGGGTAAATGAAAGTGTTGAGGTTTGAGAATAACTCGAGGGGCGGATGATGGATGTAGGTGCCTGCTGCAGAAATCGCTGAGGTTTTATCTAAGAGCTGGACCTGAGTCCTCAATGAGCGACATTGTTCCCTGCTACGAGCCCTGGACGTTTGCCGTCGGGCGTCTATCAAGCTTTGACGGGGCGGTGTCAAGGTTTCGTTTCGCTACACACGTCTACCATGCTGGTCATATTACTCACTCACTATCCGTGAATCCGGGTCTCTCAATGGGCAGATTTCGAATTGGTCCGCAATTTTAACCAACTAAAAGCCTCGCATTAATCAATGAGATACACGGTGAAGTGTGGACGACACGCGCATAGGGATTTATAATTGTTATTGGCCGGGACGTAAATTTCTGGATTAGGATATAATTCTCCAACGTTTCTCATGTCTGAATCGCTAGTGGATTTCTCTAACGGTGATAAAGCATTGGACCAGGATGGGGCCAGTTGACTTGGGCTTTCCAAAGATGGGTAAAGAAGCGGGCCACGTTTGGACAGTGCACGGGCGCTTTCCGCTCTGAGGTACGACCTGACTCCACAAAGAATGCCGGAGTGTTCCTCAGGGCTCTAGATCTCCCAAGGGTCTTATAGGTATGGTCTGTTGCGCACGTCATACCCCGCAGTGGGCCCTGTGATTCTGAAGACCTCTAAAATCCCTGAGTTGCTCGCGCGACTCGGGTCCGCTTCTCCATCTCGACCGGGAAGGGGCATGGGGAAGATGGTCGGCTAAGGGGGGGAAGTGAGTAAGGCGAATGAAAGATATAGTTACTGAAACGCGCCACAATGCCTTTTGGACATCGAAGCCATTTGATGGTCGTCAAAACCTGGGTCCTAATCAGGCCTGGGCCGGCCCCGACGGTGGGATGACAGACGATCGATGAAAGACGAGATTGGAATTTGGGCACCAAGTATGTTTGCACTGCCTGTTGCTCACAAGCTCGCTTAAAACTCCCAGGCAAGGAGGTCCATCGATTTGTTGAGTCCCTGGTCCTGCAGAACGGGTCAGCTGTGATCAGGCATATGCATTCCTATATATTCAAATCAACAAAGCACTTTAGCAAACTTGCACGTTGCACTTGCCAAACTTTACACTTAGTGTCGTAAATGCAGTAGTGATCCTTGAAGACCCGGCACTGCCAACGGCATGCCTGCAACCATGAGGCATAGGTGTCAGGGGCGAATGGACGATCGATCAGAACTATCGGAAATTCAATCAGACGTGCTGTTTCATCTAGTCGCCATCGAGTTCAGTATCACGATTTTACAGGCCTAAGTTCAATGGAAATACCTCATTTAGACGCCCGTCAATGAGTTTGTACTTCATACAGGCCAGTTCACTCCCTTGACACGCTCACAAAGAACTGAGGCCATCCTTTGATGAAAGTGCCAGTGACGGTTTGGCGGAGCCTCTCCTTTTGGTGAAAAAAGTTGCCGGAAGATGAAGACCACGATATTACCTGCTGTGAAGGATTCGGAGCCTCAGCTCGGCCCATTGCTTGAACCTTTCAGGGATTAATGAAGAAACATGGTTCTTGCTCCCTTCCTCACCGTCCGGGGGCTGCAATCTGAGCTGCCTTTACCATCTCCGTCTTCAGTTTGATCGGGTTTGAATCACGTCCAACATGCCATAAAGGCATTCCCAAAAGCTAGGGTTCTTAGGTGTCTTTGAAGCTACCGATTACTGTGCGGTCGAGCGACGTGGATGGCATCTGATTGGTCACAGCCCACAAGCTCTATAGAATGTTTTTCGGGTTCAGGCCAGTGGCCATTAAGATGTTATTGAGGGGACGACAAGATAGAAAGTTCGTCTGGCGTCATGTGTTGCTTCACCACCCATTTGGACAATTATTCCAAAAGAACGTACCATTCTAGAAAGGCCACGCTTCATTGGGCCTTTCACAGCCTATTTCCGAGAGGGATACGAAGAGGGCGGTCTGTACCGCCCTCTTACAACTGATGAACCAAGCCACATCAAGATTACCATGATCTCCTCGCTGCTCATTAGCTCCATTACCACGACGTACAGGCGTTTGCGACATGTGTTCGAGTCGTGGATAGCGTGAGGCCCGCCCGAGGGCATCTAGACATGCTGTCTAACAGCCCTCGGATAAGTCAGGTCAAACAAAATTACGTTTGTTCCCGCTAGATGAGACGAACCGATTCATTGAGTATCTGACCAAAGGAGACACGTTGAACGGTCAACACAACGCTACAGCCAATACAGCAAGGTAATCATAACCAAAAGAGTTTTCAGAAATGAAGTTGGGACCGATACAGCAACAGTACGAGCCACAAGTACCGCCGCAAAGGTTGAATGCCGGTAAGGTCGGGATCCATTGTTAAGGGTGGGGCAACCTCGTAATTCGTAATGCGGCGGGGATCGGTAGGAATCGGAATCAAACTCTGTTGGAAGTGAGACAAGGTGTGGGTCCACCGTTGGGGCATAATCATGACATACGTTGACCGTCTCTAAGATTGTTATTGCAGGACCGGGAGCAGGGTCAATCTGTCGTTTTCGTCCATCTCGTTCTTGTTGAAAACATTGAAATGAGATTCAAGAGCTAGGAGAAGGCATCCGCAAGTTCCCTTCCGCACTCATCACCGCGTCACGACGCGTCTATCAAAACGTTGTGGGCCGTCGAATTGGAGGAGAGTGTTGCCTTCAGTGAAAATAGGAACGCGGATGGACTGTTTCAACGCGGGTATTTTCCATCAATCTGCTACACCCTAAAATTCCTAGTTTAGCAAAAGGAGAGCCGGGGAACTCTAAACTCTCTAGTATGAAGCCAGCCATGTTGCGCATGTGACGCAAGAATTTGAGCTCCTGCGTGTTCAGGGAGCTTCGTGTACTACACGATCCTTTTCATTGCAGGGACAGCGCAGAATGCATGAACATCGAGACTTTGATGGAGAATGCCAACTATCGCTAGCCACGAGAAAAAATTATACTCAAATGGCATCACCAATCGGCAGAAAATGGGAATGAGTTGAAAAAGGAGGGGAAGAGAGTCATGAACGATATGACGCTCACCCATATGCGCAAGTGCCACTCATCGTACAGAAAATATAATCATGCTCGTTTTTCACAATATCCGTTGAGCACCTGGAGTTCACATCCACTGCAATAAGGTCCCAGCACTTTTCCAGCGTTGAGCTGCTGCTCAGAATGTTTTGCGTAGAACTGCACGAAAACTGGGCTGTCGGTGGGTTCATCGCCTCCTTCGCTCAAACGTACAGAGCGACTTGTATGTAAAGTTTGTGAGCATTGTAAAGCCGGGCGTGGGCATATTGACGAGGTTTGCACGAGAGCGTCGTGACAGACCCTCCACACCTGTAAAACCATTTTATACACCGTTAATGCTAAGTCACGATTGAATTTTAAACCGAACCTACGTACCATTTTTGCTCTTATAAGCCACATGCTCCATCTACATGCATTATATCCCAGGCACTTCCCATTCGATTGGTGTATCCACCTCTGTCAACGTCAACGTTGCTGGTCAATAGACGTAGAAATAACAGCGATGGGAAGCGGTTGAGCTGATCAATATCGAGAAAGTGTTTGAGCGCAATGGATGATCTTAGCGCATAATCCTCCCAGAGAGAATACGACAAAAACGTTTGAATAGGATATCCCTAAGTATCTTGAAAGAGACGTCCTCGATCAGTTTATCCCTGTTTACTTCTTGGCACCTCATTCTCTGACCAGTCTTTCTCTGTATGTCTTTTCTGCGCTCTGCCACGTTGACCTCTCATCTTGGCATCATCTCGCTTTGACCCCCATCTGCTCAGAAGCAAGCTGCGCCAATTTTTAATAATTTGACGATGGGATGTAGTAGGGTTTGAGTATCCGACGACCAGGATGTACGAGGTGGAGTATGGGCAGCACGGAGCCATAGCTGCGTGCTTGCATCACGCTTGACCTTTCGTCCACAGGGTTTGGATGTACTCAATCTATTAAGCAGTGCTGGATAAATGAGTTGTACATGTTTGGGCTCATATCTTCTGTGTATCACATGAGAAAATCAGCATTCTTGAATTTATGGAGGGTCCATACACCAAGAAATTGTGTTAAAGAGAGCGGCATTGCTCCGAGCCAACCTCGAAGCGCCTCCTGTTTGACGTCCAAACGATGGCATCGCAGTGCCAAGATAGCGTTGGCACATGTTGATACACCCACTTCAAGGTTGCAAACTCACTGCTATCGTATCCAACGGTAAGATGTGCGTACAGGAAGCTATGAGCATTCACCTCAAACAGACAACTTAATTCAACGGTATCCTCAGGACCTCAGGATTGATCAATTATTTCATATTCATAGCGAGTCAATGTTCCAACAAACAGGCCTGAGCTGTATACCTGGATCCCAATGCCGTAGCGAAGCAAGGCAAGTCTTGTAGCGATGAAACAGGCGAGGATCAGAGGAGAGGCGCTGGCGGCGGCCGGAGCCTTCAGTGATGGCTGTTGGCAGTCAGTTAATTGCTTCTCGGTCCGCGTGATCCTTCCTTTCAGATGCTAGATGCTAGATGCTAGATAGAGGGTCCCAATAAGGAACGGCCGGTTTCCACACCTCCTCAGCCGATGAGAAGCTGCACCCACGCGTGTTTGGCTTTCCAAAAATTGGTATTGGAGCAGATAGCCTGACGGGTTCAACGTTTCAGTTTTCAGTATCCTCATTTTCCTCTCTTGCCGCTCTACCCAAATTCGATTTTCATGATAAAACAATACCGGAGTTAACATCTATTTCTGGGCGTCCCCTCTGACCTCGCTCTTGTTTTGGCTTGTCCTATCTTGCCTTCTCTAGAGAGGCACGACAAATCCCAGTACTCTACACTGCTTCCTAATAAGGGAGTAATGCACCCTATGGATGTGCTCACTATGAGGGATCTCTGAGCGTTGTCCATTCTCGGGACGAATGCTAGAACCGGCTGTGGTCATCTTGAAGACTACGTCTTGTGATCGGAAGGTGATGACCTCTGACGTTGCACGCGTACGGACAGGTGCTTGAGGTTCCGGCATCCTCGGTCGACCCACCAATATACAGAGTTGACCACTCAAATTGCAGATTCAGAGAGTAAATGAGAAGATTAGTGTGGGAAAGTGTGAGTCCTTTTGTCATCCTTGATTTTGTTGCATTGATCATTGACATCTTTTTGTTGCGCAGACTTTGAGGCTCCCCTGGATGCAGCCCCATCCAAACAGGCCGGATCTGCCACCCTCTTTCTCGATATAAGTCCCTCGATCACGATTGACTTGAAGCCGGCTGCAGCATCCGTTTTACCTTCGGAGAATGTGGAATAATATGAGTGTGGGATGATCCTGAGCGTTCAGAACGATTGACAAAGAAGGAGGAGCACGTATTGTTGAGTTTTACTATCTACGAATATCGATTCGGTTTTCTCCTGATATGGTTGATATGAAGCGCCGAACAGCGTCATGCCTTCATTTGCCAATATCTCGGCACCGAGAAGGACGGAACTGGGCGTTTTGCGCCTTCCAGTGGGTGAAGACTGCACGACCAAGCCCATCGTAACGTTCCCTTCGGAGGCACCAGTGTTGAGTGATATTTTTATTGTCAACCGAACTCGCTCTTCTTTCCCTGTGACATCGATATGGGTATTAGTCATACGCAGGTCTGCGCTCTGGACACCCTTTTCGGTGACTGTGCGGTGACTGTTGAGGTTGTGGAGCTTGCAGTGTTAGTGTTAATGGGCATCCTACTGATTTTACTCGTGGGACCAGTGAACGATCCGAATATGAGTTCACAGGCGAACTTGGGTCTGAGATACGGTGATATACCATCTGCCGAGAGATGAAGCTACCGGGTTGGTAACCTATACCTCAGTACTCTATATTCTGAGCTCTCGTCACTGGAGCAACGTTGATGGCGATGAATGGGGTGATTTTCCCTACTCAAATTGTTCTCAAGCCGTTTTCGGCTCCTGAGTGAAATCATTTCCTGGTCAATATTTTCTGAATCACAGCGCATCAATACTTTCGATGCGACAACATACCAACATATCGCTGCGCCGAAAGTAGACCTGGCCTTGTCTCATGCAGCTCCGTGGATCTATCGCAACATGACCTACTCTATGCCCTCATTCCGGCCCGTTCGCAACTTCCTTAGTTCGGGTAGGCGGGCGTTCAAACATAAAAACCGGTCTCTCAGACGGCATGATGACAAAATTCTGCATATCCTAAGACATGTGGCTTTTGCGGTCCCAGGAAGGATGCATGCCTCGAGCCTTTTGGAGAACCGGCCTTCCACTTGAGCTTTGACTTTTGCCTTCGAAGAATGTTTCAGAGCTCTCCATAAACGAGCTTATACTATTACAGTAGGCCATCGGACCTAGTATGGATTGTCATATCAACTGCTACATTTCAGTTCTATATGGTAGAAGAGAACAGGATATACGCATAGAATACAATGAACGTCGGGCGGTGAAGAACAAACATAACCATCGAACTAATACGTCGGTGAGTGTCGATGGTACAAGATCTCAATCACTTGTGAAACGACATATGAATGCGAATGAAGAGTTAATAAGGAAATGGCACCCAGATCTAGATCCGTACGGCGTTTTAAAACTTGCAGTCGCATGCGTCTCCCTCAGCTGCACTGCGGCATTCATCCGCATGTTGATGTCCCTGAATTACAGAAGGAGACGAAGCGGTTGTCGGTTGCCTTGGGTGAGGGCCGTAGCCTGGAAAGAGTGACAAGAAAGCCGTATGTGGTAAAGGAGGGGGAGAACTGCCGAAAGGAGGATAGGCCCGGTGAGCCCAGGAGTACGCAGACGCCGCGGCGGCGATTGCTTGATGGTGGTGCTGTAGCACCCACTGTCCAATGCGTGCTATACAAAAATATGTGTGAGTGGTGGAGAATAAAGGGAACGATGGTGGGGATACCGTCAACGTCCTGAGGGGATTCATTACAGCGGTCTTCTATGTGGCCGCAGGGGACGTATGTCAGAAGGTGTACCCTGCGTTTATGTTTGTCAAAGGGCAGAAGGCTCACCAGAAGGCATTTGGGTCTGCTGCGAGCAAGAATCAGGAGCCGGCGCGCCTGTTTTGCTGAGGGTGGGCCCGAACGTACAATCAGCCACTCCGTTGAAATACGTGCACACCGCACTATTGATTGTTCCATTATAAACGGCGCGGTTATGCTGTTGGTTGTACACGATGGTGTCCTGAGCTGGGGAAGTCATTTTGGCAATGGGTGAAAGTGAGATGATGAGTTTTGAGAATATGAGGATGAATAATGGATGTGAGCGCTGACTGCAGGATCACTGAGGCTTTTATCTACCAGCTGGAGCTGATTTTTGTAATGAAAGGCACTTTTCCCCTTTAGAAACCCTGACATTTTGCCATTGGGCGTCTATTGGACCTTTTTCGGGGGGGGGGGACACACCTCCCTTCAGCGGCGGTGCTAAGGTTTTGCTTCACTTCCAGTACCACACAAGTTAGACGTCCACGATGCCCAATGACATTACTCACTCACCCACTTCACCGACAAACCATTAATTTGGTATTTCAATGGACAGATTCCGATCAGGGAATCGGTCCGTGTTGAGAAGCAACATGAACCTCCCATTAATCAATGAACTTCATGGTGAAGTGCAGAGTACACGCATATGCAATTCGAATTGGATGAAATTGACCGGAACTGACAAGCCGGATCGATACTGTTCTAACATTTCTCGTGTCTGAATCGCCGATGGATCTTCCGAAGGGTACTAAAGTATTGGAGCAAGATGGGGGGCAGCGTTTACTTCCTCCTTCCTAAGATGGGTTATGGAAAAACCTGAGGGCACCACGTTTGGACAGTGGGCTTTTTCTACTTGAGGCGTGCGAACACTCCTCAAAAATCACCAAATGGCACGTATTTAGCACGCAAGGCCCCCTCAAGGCTTTCTAGGGTCATCAATGGTGTAATCTGCTGTGCCTGGCATACCCAGCAGTGCGTCCTGTGAGAACCCCGAGCTCCCTCAGCCGCTCTCAAGTCAACTGTGACCAGGCGTTCCGCAATCGAAGCACTTAGCGAACTTCAACGTCAGAGGCATTGGCACCTATAGTGGTAGGAGAATTGGTACGAAAGTATGTTTACTTCATTGTTCTGCTGATATTTCCTCAGCATTTCAATGGAATTATTTTGTAGTTTCGGGGATGGCAGGGTCGTGGAAGCAATTCTTCACAACTTTCCGTTCTTGAACCGAGTGCGATCTTATAGCTCTTCTGTGCTCTATTATGGCTAACTCAGACTCCTATACGTATGACACATCCATGTACCGCTATAGCCCTCTCTTGTGCCATGCCCGACTAATCTAATTGAAATATCGGCTACCTCGAGATCGACTGACACTCCTGGCTTTCTACACAGCGATAGACCCATCGCCTGATCAGATCCACCAAAGCTCGTTCTGAATCATTGACTCTTCAGACTGCCACCTCTGCTGACCACCCACCCCACTGCGTTTCGGCTTTCGGCTGCTCACCAACCTTGGCCCTGCCTAACCGCAAATCTACCTCCTTACTGATGGCAGGTAGCAGGATTTTGAATAAATGACCTTTGACAGCGCTGAGGCAGGTTTTGGTCTTGAGCGATTTGACGATGGCTATATACTCGGGTGCGACATCAGCCGAGCGCGGATGTCGAAGCAAGATCGAGAAGTCGGAATAATATCCAGGATGAGACGCGCGAGCCGGGTGCGTTGAGGGTAATATCGAAATCCGTATCAAAGACTGGGGAGAGGCGGATGGCGACGAGCCTGGTATTGACGAGGCCGTCGGTATCGACGATGGAAGGGGTGGAGGAGAGGGAGCGACAAGAGGCGTCGACAACGCTGAGGTAGTCCATTTTGAACAATGCAACTTTATACAAGTTGCCGTCTGCACTCATCACTGCATCTCACCCTGTCTATTCTAGACATTGCAGAATGTCAGATTGGAGGAAGATGCCGTTGGCGAAGATGGGGACTGAGACATATTGTTTGACTGAGCGTATTTTTGGCCAGTCCACTACGCCCTGAATTAACTCGATCGATTCAGTTACTCTCCTGAAGCTGGTGGAGCGATAAATGAAGGTGGAATATACGGTATTCTGGCCCCGCTGTTCACAGAGTCGACCGTGACATGTAAGAATCTGGGCACCGGCACGTTCGAGTATCTTGGAATACTCCAAAATCTTTTCTACCGTTGGGAAGACGCGGAGCTTTGCAGGGGACGTTGAGGTTTTTGTGGAGGGTATTGACTAAGTTGGGAAATTGGAGGTCAGTTCAGACGCAAAAGATCCTTCATGAATGAGGAATTTTTGAACTAGAGGGGCCGATGGGATAGGTAGGAAGCAAAATGAAAGAGATGAATGGCACTCATTCAGCGTGTATATCAGCTCCCACTCGTTCTGCAAGAAACCTCCATTATGACCCTTCTTCACAATGTCCTGGGGACAGCCCAAATTCAAATCCACCGCATTGCAATATGATTCGAGAACTTTGGAAAAGGTCAGTGGTTGCTCCGGATTGCTGGCGCAATCAAAGGCCAGTCAGTTGAAGTATCTCCCTCGCCTGAAAGTATATCAAAGTTTGCAAAGCGAAACGATTCGTTCGTAGGATCTGTAAACGTTTTGGCGTTAATCATGGGGGTGTAGATAAGTTGAGCACCATAGCGTCGTGAAAAACGCCTCAAAGCCTATGAAATCGTCCAATAAGATGTCGAAGAAATGGTAAGGGCGGAATGAGGGACAAACGAACCTACGTACTAGCTCACTCTAAGCTACCATTAGGTGCCACGACCTACTTCCGACTGCCAATCGCTTCCCTGCAGAGCTCATCCCCTGAGAGCTTCCCCTGGTAGTCTGAGTATCCGCTACTATCAACAGCACCAGAAGGTATCAGGGGTATGGCTGAAGACGTTGGGCTGGTGGAGCACGGGGAGCACAAGCGCCGGAAGAGTGCCTGTAGGGAGTTATTCTCCCTTGGAAGAAGAGCCGAGGCGGTGTATTAGAAGCAGAGGTGATGATGAGTTCCATAAAGCAGTACGTTCTCTGCGCAGATTTGACATAGGTTCATTTGGTTTTGCAAGAACCAATGGAGACACGAGGATGTGAAGGGAGCTTAGAGAAATTAGGGGTCGATNGAAAAAAAAAAAAGAGAAGAAGAAATATAAGGCTACACAACTGAAACTGAGACCTAATGGGTGAGGGTGCAAGCGTGCACGTGCAGTCTATGCGTTCGCCGCGTGAGGGCAGAAAGACCGCGACTCCGTCACTCCTCGATCGCCCGTCCTCCATTGAACTAGTGTAAACTTTCGTTTAAACAACGACCAATGGAGACACGAGGATGAAGGGAGCTTAGAGAAATTAGGGGTCGATGAGCCAGCGGCCTTAGGCCAGCCAGCTCTCGTTTTATTTTCCGACGTGGTCGGCTACTGAGGAAAGGTTTTTTTTTTTTTTTTTTGTATATGAGAAAAGAATAAATGGAATGAAGTAAAGATGAGCAGGAGGCGATATGAGGAGCGTTGGAAAAGAAAGGGAGGAGGCGACGACTCAACCGTGTTTCATTAATGTTTGAAGAAGCACCGGGTGTTGCCGGATATAAATTCGCCAAGTGTCGGATGACCATCGTCCGGTAGCTTGGATGATAGACGGGTCGGTTCCATGCTGAGCTAGCCATGTGGCGCCACCAGCTCGCAACGACTGACCACCGAACTCTCGTGGCAGGAAGCGGCGGAACCTCTGCATGAACCAGCGCCTTGAAGGTACCGAACCCGATTCGTCGAGGAATAATTGAGAGTGGAAGGGAAAAGCATGGTCTCGCATGGATAGGTACTGGAAGAAGTGGGAGAAAGGGTCCAGCTCGCCCGTCGTTGCACGGATGATGACTTTGTTGCCTTCAAAAAATGGATCAACTTTGTGTGCCGGTAGAATGAATTCGTATGTGGAAGAGGTGGAGCGGACTGAGGATCGCTGGATGATTTTGCGCGGGTTGACGATTGATTGATCGTCTGGGATCACCAACTCGCCCAAGCGTAGTAGCGCGAAGAAGCCAGTCAGGAGAAGTGTAATGAATAGAGAATCGTCGAGAGATGAAACATGTGGGGGGAAACTTTGTACGATTTGGTGTAAATGACTCGTCGTAATGGCGCTCTTGCGGTGGACTTGTTTTCCGCGGGAGCGCATTGCACCTCGCAATGTTCTTCTGACTATCGACGACTGTCGAACATCTCGAACGTTGGGGAAAGACGGCTCGAGGCAGTGCGCGATCCCGGAAAGGTACGTGGCGACAGATCGGGGGTTAACCGAGCATGCCATGAATGAAATGTAAAATGAGAAAGTGTTCGGAGTGGGGGTGATGTCGAGATTGTGAATAGTACAAAATTGAATGTATGAGTTCAAAGCAGAAGCATACGTTTTATGAGTTGAAGGGTCAACGGCGAGCTCCATTAAGCGCCGTCTTTCATCCTCCAACTTGGTGGGAGACCAAGCGATCATCTTTCGCCTGGTCCCTTGAACCACGTGTCTCATTTTTCGAGTGCCCCCAGCGGAAAACGAGGGGGTTGAAAAAAGGACAAATGGAAGGTAGGGATAATGTTGAGTACGGTTGCAATTTGGAGGCGAGAGATTGCGTCAGCGATAGTGTTCTCGGCCCCAGCAATATGGAGAACTCGGAGGTCGATTTGGTGCTCCATGATGACGTCCGCTGCCATCTGGAGAAGGTGGTTGAAAACGGGATCTGCCCGGAGGCTAGAAAAGATATCGACAGTGTTGGTGCTATCACTGAAGATAACAATACGTCGTTTCCCTGGATGGGTCGATACCGCGTGAAGTAGGGCTGATAGCGCACATAAGGCCTCGTAGTAAAAAATAATTCGCGATGGGGCGTTGGTCGGAACCTGCGAGTAGTAGCCAACATCCTGGCCTGCGTACCAAAACCCCATTCCCTCGAGGCATGCGTCAACATATAGCGTAATGTCAGCGTCGGAAGGGTCCCAAGCTGTAGAAGCGATCATATTCGTTCCAGGTAGGGTGTTCAAGTGGTCTCGGGCCCACGTTAGGTCGAAGCGAACGGCGTTGTTGATCCAAATTTTGGTCGAGGGCCCTTCTCTCCCAGACATCTTTGGGTAGAGCCTGTTTAGCGCCGGTCGTAGCCAAGGGTGAACATTGAGTGCCCAGTTGATCCACCCAGCAAGGGTTTGCCATCGCTTTAACTTGAGCTTTCCTTCGGAACCCTTCTTTGGTTTTGTGATCCAAACCTGCAACTCGTCAACAAGCTTCTTCTTCGCTTCGACTGGTAAGGTGATCGTCATCGTATTCGGGTCGACGTTGAGGCCAATGATTGTCAACGGGGATCCAGATACTTGCTTCTTTTCTTTGTGGGGGATTCCCAACTCGTCCCAGAGTTCGAGAAGCTGTACTTGCGATCGTGGTAAGAAGGCTGAGTACGGGCAGTAGAAAAGTTGGTCGCTTTCGTCGTCGAAACCGAACGAGTCATCGACGTAAGCCCCGATGAGGTTGGCAATCGACCTCTCGTTGATGGCAATCCAGGTGACCAGGGCCATGAATGCGATCCAGAGAGCGCCTGATGCCCGACCACCGAACGTGTTACGTCTGTCGACGTGGCGTTTGTCTCGAAAGGTGACAATCTGCTTGAGTTGCCAGTGGGGATGAACAGGTAGGAGGCGGTAGGCCTCAGCGACGTCGGCCTTCCACATAATCAGACGCCGGTCTGGATGTTCTCTCCTGAAGCGAATTAAGCGGTCGCCAACGTGTTTCATGTTATCGAGAGGGGAAGGGGAGACATGACATTTATTGATCATGCTGTTGAGAGAGAAAGTCCCGGCGCTGTGGTTGGTGACCATACGGTAGGTGGTACCACCATCCTTGGGGACCGCATGAATCGGCATACTGTACATACCAGGGAGTAAGTCTGGTCCGAAGGGTTGGGAGAAACGTCCTTTCGAAATTTCCAACTCGATTTGGGCGTTCAGGAAAACAGCCTCATCAACGTTGGATGTTGTACCGATATGGGTGTCGTGGGTAGTCGGGTAACCAGGGAGATTGGTATCGGCGCATGGCCAGAAACCTTCTCTGAGTCCTGCTACCACAGAGCGAACGAAAGGGGGATTTGGGTGTTTTTTGAGAAGATCTTCAAAGCGGTTGACGTCTATCGGTGTTGAAACATGGAAAAGATGGGAATTCTGTAATATAGTATTGCGGTTCGTCGCGTTTGATAACTCCTCGGTTGGTGGTCGAGGTAGCGGTTGAGCCGTAACCGTCCAGTCAGCAGTATTAGGTAAGCCACACTGGGCGGTGTCCCACACGTTGAAACGGCGATATTTAGGGACCATGCCACGTATCACTTCACTTCTTGACCTCGCAAGCCGCTGCTCCATGACCACCCCTTCCGCATTTCCTACAGACGTGGCGATATCGACAGCTGGACACGTTGTTGGGGCACCCGTTCTCGGAGTTGAACCTTTGACAGAGATCGTTGGATTTGACTCGACGATTGGACTGTCGAGGGTCCGGGTTGGCAAAGAGTCCATCGGTGTGAAGGATGGCTGCACGGTGCCGGTCGAATCGGTGGAAATCGGTGAGCAACATCTTCGTTCCTCCTCCAACCTCGTTTCTAACTGACTGGTCAAAACGGATGACTCGCCAGTGCGCCTCCGTTTGGCGGGCTGAGAACTCCCCTTGAATGTACTCGCCGTAGGCATCGAGCTCCTCCCTTCGGTGCGGGAACAAGAAGCATGCGGCCTTGACCATGAGGTTCCAGGCGATTGTCCAATCTCCGTTGGTATGGACCTTTCTTGTCGGTTCGGTGTGTCCAAGACTGATCTCGTGGTCTCCAATGCGGCCTCGATTCTCTTTAACAGCAACGACGTGGAAGACAGAACTGTAGACGACATCCAAGTTGACTGCCTTCCCCTTGAGGAGGTTATCCCATTCGGACGAGGGAAATCCTGGTGGTGCTGTGGCAGAAAATGAGACCCAGCGTTTAACTTGCCTGACGTCCTTTGCATACTCCTGCAGAAGCTCGCAGGACTTGACGCAGGAGCGGTCGATATTTCGTCGGCTTTCCGCTTCCTTCCCAAACCACGGCATATCCGACTCTCGGAGGCGCTTCCTCGGTCGTCTATCATCGTCACTTCTGCCCCTCGACTCAGTACTCCATCCTCCCTCATCCCAACTCCGTTCCCTACCTCCCTTCCTTCCTCGACCTCTACTTCCATCCCTGCTGTGTCGTTCTCCACTTCCGTCCTTTCCCTGTCCTCCGTTACTATCCCTACTCCCTCCCGGATTGTGCTTTCGACTTCCAGGTCTGGGGACCGAATGCGATCGACGAGGTCGATATGGTGTGGAAGACTCGGAGCCCTCATCGGAGGACGAATCATCACTCGACGACTCGGAGTCTCCTGGGCCACTCTGTCGAGAAGGGAGCGTTCTGGAGGATTGAGATTCACGACCCCGTCGCTGGCTCCGCTGAATCTGTTCCATTTGATCGATGTAGCTTTGAAGGGCCTGTTCTTTAGCAGAGTTGTTGTCGTCGTCGTTGAAGTTGAGCGCGCGGACGACTCTGGAGACGGTCCGTCCATAGTTAGCCTCTCCTCGAGCGAAGCCTTGGAGGATATGGTTGATTTCGATGACGACTGGTCCCGGTTGCGTCGATCCAATAGCGACGGACTGTGCTCGTTCATTTGGATTCGGGATAATAGGTCGGGGGGATTGTCGGTTTGGATTCTGTCGAATAGATTCATTGTGGTTCTTGTTGAAACTCATTGAACAGTGAGGTGATGAATAAATAGTAGAGAAAATGGGCTGTATCTCGTCGTGATGGAAAGAGAAGAAGAAATATAAGGCTACACAACTGAAACTGAGACCTAATGGGTGAGGGTGCAAGCGTGCACGTGCAGTCTATGCGTTCGCCGCGTGAGGGCAGAAAGACCGCGACTCCGTCACTCCTCGATCGCCCGTCCTCCATTGAACTAGTGTAAACTTTCGTTTAAACAACGACAAATGCCGCCTTCTAACTTGGCCGGGCACCGGTAGCGTGAGCGCGAGCACGCCAAAGGCGTGCCCTAGCGAACGCAAAATATGAACCTTGATAATAATCGTTGGCCTCTCGAAGTGAGCTACCACGAACTCCGTAAACCATCGTATTGCCGCACGCAGTGACGGCCCGCTAACCAAGTGACAATGGCCGACACGCAGCGTCACTCCACGTGCCGATCTGTGACTGAGCTTGGTCCAAAGGCCTCACGCAAACAAAGCGGCATCTCGGCCGGAGGCATTCTCTTCTCACACGCGACGTGGACCCCGGCGTGTCAAGAATTCACTTTGTATTCACCAAACCACTCCCTCCAACGGGCAAGGCACAACCACTGGGCTCAAAATGTGGGCTCGCTCATTCTTGGGCATCGTAACCCTTGTCCTCGTCGTCCAGGACGCTGCAGCGTTCAAGGCACACGACTTCAAGACCTGTTCTCAATCTGGATTCTGCCGACGTGGACGAGCCCTAGCTCAGCGAGCGCAGGAGGCCAAATCATCATGGACATCCCCATACTCAATTGAGCCTACCAGCGTAGTCCTCGAAGAGGGTGCCGTGGTCAAGGCTGGCGTCAAATCCTCGCTGTACCCCGAAATAAACTTTGGCCTCGAAGTACGCATTCAGGAGGATGGTGTTGTGCGGGTCAGAATGGACGAAGCGAGCGGATTGCACAAGCGATACGACGAAGCTGCGTCATGGGCCCTCATCTCCAACCCAGTCACCAGCCGCAGTGTGAAGTGGACGGTCGGAAAGAAGGATATCCGAGCGGTTTATGGCACCAAGAAGGACATCGAGGTCGTCATTTCATACCAACCTCTGCAAGTCACTCTCTACCGAAATGGCAAGGAGCAAGTCGTTGTCAATGGTCAAGGCCTTCTGCATATGGAGCATTTCCGCAAGAAGCCTGAGCCTCCCGCTCCTAAAACAGAGGGGAGCGAAGAGCAAACCGTCATCGAACCACCGAACCCCCGTGCGTGGTTCGAAGGAGACAAGGAGGATGATCTATGGGAGGAGACCTTCGGCACATGGACAGACTCCAAGCCCAAGGGTATGCTTCCCTGCTATTAATCTACAAAGATACCCACTGACTCTGCTACGTTAGGACCTGAATCGCTCTCCGTGGACATCAACTTCCCCAACCATGGATTCGTCTATGGTATCCCCCAGCACGCAACCCGTCTTGCCCTTCCTTCGACAAAAGGAGAGAGCCCCACCTTCACAGACCCATACCGCCTTTACAACGCCGACGTTTTCGAATACCTGGCGTCTTCTCCAGTCTCCCTCTATGGCTCCATCCCTTTGATGCACGCCCACTCGGAGGATTCCACCGTTGCGGTATTCCACCTTGTCGGTTCTGAGACTTGGATTGACGTGTCACACGATTCGGAGAAATCGACCCAAACTCACTGGGTTTCCGAGTCCGGTATTCTTGATCTATTCATCCTTCCCGGCCCCACTCCCGATGAAGTGTTTGCCCAATACGCCCGTCTCACCGGTACCCCTGTCCTCCCAGCTCAATTCAGTTTGGGTTACCACCAATGCCGATGGAACTACGTCAGCTCCGAAGACGTTCGCACTGTCAATAAACGTTTCGATGAGGAAGATATTCCGATGGACGTCCTTTGGCTCGATATCGAATATTCGCCAGACCACAAGTACTTCATCTGGAATGAAAAGACCTTCCCTGACCCCGTCGAGATGATCAACGATGTCGCCGCTACTGGCAGGAAGGTGAGAAATACCGGCTTCCATAGAATTCCTATTCTGATTGAATTGTGCAGATGGTCGTTATCGTTGACCCCCATCTCAAGCGAGACTCCAGCTACCCCGTCTTCGAGAAAGCCAAAGAGCTTGGTGTCCTTGTCAAGCCCAAGGGCGGTGAAGGCGAGTACGAAGGATGGTGCTGGCCTGGAAGCAGCTCCTGGGTTGACTTCTTCAACCCGGGAGCTTGGGACTGGTGGAAGTCTCTCTTCAAGCCTTACCAACTCGAAGGCGGTGCTTGGTCTTGGACTCAGAGCACTGAGGATGTCCATATCTGGAACGACATGAATGAGGTGCGTATTTCATTTCTTATTGCACATCGCCTTGTGTGAAACCTAAATTCTATCTGCTGTAGCCCTCCGTCTTCAACGGTCCCGAAATTACTATGCCCAAGGACAACGTCCACCATGGTGGATGGGAGCACCGTGATATCCACAACATTAATGGCATGCTCTACGTGCGTTCTTCACTCGATTCGTTAGCTCCTCTACTGACCCCACTTTCAGTCCAACTTGACCTGGCAAGCTCTCGCTGTGCGATCGGACCCTCCAAAGAGGCCCTTCGTCTTGACCCGTTCCTTCTTCGCTGGATCTCAACGATTCGGCGCGATGTGGACCGGTGATAACCTGGGAACCTGGGAACACATGGCCGTTGGTGTCAAGATGGTCCTTGCCAACAGCATTGCCGGTTTGAGTTTCGCGGGTTGTAAGTCGTACTTTCGCCCCTGCACTTACTCAGAATCTAATTTGGACGCGTCTCTCCAGCTGATGTTGGCGGTTTCTTCGGCAATCCTGACCCTGAGATGCTCGTGCGATGGTACCAAGTCGGAGCCTTTGCGCCTTTCTTCAGGGCTCATGCGCACATCGATACCAAGCGACGTGAACCATACCTCCTTGCCAGTCCCCACAAGGACATCGTCTATTCGATCCTCCGTCTCCGATATGCCATGTTGCCTGTTTGGTACACTGCATTCAGGGAAACCACTGTGACGGGTGTTCCAATCCTGAGGTACGTATCTCACTCTTCTTCAACCCTGCTCGTTCTAATAATAATGACAATATCCTTTCTAGGCCACAATACATCGTCTTCCCTAAAGACAAGAACGGATTCGACATTGACGACCAGTACTACATCGGAAGCTCCGGCCTCCTCGTCAAACCTGTCACCCAAAAGGACGTCACCGAAACTAATGTCTACCTCTCCGACGACCAAATCTACTACGACTACTTCTCTTTCGCCACCTACCGCGGTACCCCCAAGGGCAAGCACATCACAGTCCCTGCAGCTCTCCACCAAATTCCTCTGTTCATCCGTGGTGGATCTATCGTTTCTACGAGGGAGAGGCCTAGGAGGGCGTCGTCGAGGATGGCATACGATCCGTTCACCCTTCGCGTGGCGTTGAGCAAGGATGATACTGCCAAAGGAGACCTCTACCTTGATGATGGCGAGACCTACACTCATCAGCAGGGTCAGTACGTCTGGCGCCAATTCGTCGCTGAGAAGAACAAGAAGGGCGGCAAGGGTATCAGGATTTCGAGCACCGATCTTGGGAAGCTTAAGCCGACTGAAGCTGTGGAGGGTGCTCCGGGCCTCACGACTTACGATCCCAAGAACGTGTATGCGAAGACTCTGGAAGATAGGAACGTCCGTGTCGAGAAGTTCATTGTGCTTGGGCTGAAGAACAAGCCCAAGAGCGTCAAGGTTGAGGAGACCGGGGAGGAGTTGGCTTGGGATTATATTCCTGGTGCTGCGAGCACAGACAAGAAGGGTGGGATGGCGGCGACCCTCATTATCAAAGATCCGAAGGTGAAGATCACTTCGGATTGGTCGGTGTTGATTCTGTGAACGCGTGTATCGTATCTAAGTAATTTGAAGTGGAATGATAGAATGCGTGGATACTGTCCGTCTCTCGAATCGTGTCTGCAATTAATATTATATTGGCTATAGTACGATATGTGGCAACACTACTCTACAATCTCCACAGCGTGTAGGTGGAGGTCCGAATCATACAGACATAGAAATAAGTTTATAAACAGTAAATTTCTCTTCATGGCCTGCGTGGATGACACTGGTCGTGGTATTCACGCTCTTTCAAGGTCCATGAATCTACAACAGAACCAAATCCACTTTGCCACTCTTCCTGGTTCGCCGAGTGGTTGCAGCTATCAATTTCCTCTCTTTCTCTGGCTCGCCAGGTCGGCAGGACAGAAGAGCCGATGCTCTGGCTCATTGCAGAGCGGTCCTGGGCAATGTGTACTCTGAGGGCGATGAGTACAAAGACGATCCCTGGTGGCAAAGGAATGGGGTTTTATGAGTGCAGAAAGACACGCTTGATCAGGCTCTTCACTTACCGATACTAGGAATCAGCGCAGCTTGGGCAACGAACTGCCCAGGACTGTTCATAAAGTACAGAATACTGAAGACGATGAGTTCAACCGTGTAGATGAGAGCACTCTCCACCAGTATCCTCGTCAAATTGATTAAATTGATTCTATTTGTGTTCACTAGACCGGTTGAGCTGGAGAGTTGGTGTTGTCTTAAAATTTTGCATGCGATTAGACCGGTGGTAAGCACGTTCTGTGCGAGGTTTATCGGGTAGCTGACGTCGATTAAGATGGAGATAGTTTCGAAACGTGTGAACGATGTCGCGAACCAGGCGTCTAGTGTGAGGATAATCGCTTCCAGGTGAAGTGGGAATTCAATCTCCGGAACTTTTTGAAGGAGTGCGATGACCGCTTACCTACATTCCCCACAAGTAATAGGATCGGCAATGCGACAACCCACAGTTTGCAGCTCCATACGATGTAGCAACGATAGATCTGGTAGAAGGCCATGTAAATTAGCAAGAGTAGGGGAATTTTTTCAAGAGGCTGAGCTCACGACTACAGCATTCCCCAAACTTATCATGACCCCAAGTAGGACCACATGAGCTATGTTATCCCAACGCTCGTATTGCCGTAGGTAGCTGAGAGGAATGCTGTCAGCACCCAGGCCAAGGCCGAAAGCACGTATAACGCGAAAAATGGTGAGGACTGCCCAAATTTAGTTTGAATGAAGGTGTTGAATTTCCTTGTAGGTTTAAAGATGAACGTACACTCGTGAAATGTCGCAAGTATAAACATCACTATGATGGCCCAGAAGAATGGCTGAAAGAAGAAACAATCAGGTTAAGGTAGTCAATGTTTTTATGGGTTAATAGCAGTACCTTAGAAATCAGCCGAGTGTCGTCCCTTGCTTTTCTTCTGTACCTTCTGTACACGAAGTTCAAGATGAAAAGTGAAGCGTAAATCCCTGTTGTACGGGAGGTCAGCTGAACGTTTGTACGAGCCGACTCGCTCTTTACTCGCCATAAAGCCCTGTCTAAGCGTCCCAGTAAGTCGAAAGTCACATTGAAATAATGACTCGGAGAGTGGGTACCTCAACGAACGCTCCCGCCAAGAGGCATACTTGCTCGAGTGAGTCGCTTGAGACGTAAGTTGGACTCATCCTCCACAAGTGTGGCTTTGAGCTACGTAGCGCATGTACCGGTTTTCGAGGCGCTGTCAGATGGAGTCGATGGACGATGGAAATGTGGAAGAAAGGGCAGAATATCAGGGTCCCAAACTGCCGCGATGTGCTCTTCCCTTTTAATGATATGGAGGGTGTACGTTATAATGGCCACGGACAGGGCCCTGATAGAATTTTAGCGTTACCGTCGTCATGGGCTGCGAGATAAATTTCAGTCGGGACATGCGGTGCCGCTACCTCGTTTGTTAGGAGACTGCGAATTTAAGGGTTTGTGAAAAGGTCCTCGGAACAAAGAGGATGCCTCAGAGGATAGCTAGACCAGTTTTTGGTGGGGCCAATTGCACAGCACGAACAGGGGCGTTCTGTTTTGTGGGCTTGCTCCCTCGAATAATGTCCCGTGTGCCGTTGTTATTTGCGCGAGACCTCTGCGGGTCCCGGGGCTCGATTTCTCGACAGGCATGTTCATCGATGTTGAGGTGGCAATAATTCGTACTTGGCCTGAAGCAAGATGGGTGGGAAAGAACGAAAGCACGAAGAAAATTTCCGGCCAGCGCTTTCTCGGCTGAAGCGCTGACCCAACGACGAAGTCCAGAGATGGGATTGATGATGGGCCGGCCTCCAGATTTGTCACCGGGTGGGCAACTCAGTCGTCTAGTCGTCCTCAAGGCCCGTCTCGACGGCGATGATAACCTTCATCAACCCAGGAAATCCATTACTTTCCGTAACGCCTCACGCATTTATCCCCGAATATGGGTACAGAGCTCACAATTTCCAACTCGAAACACACTGGCCACACTGGCACACATGTCGATTCTCCAGGTCACTTTGTTGAAGAAGAAAGTACGATTGAGGTTCCCCTAGACCAACACATCGGAAGGGCTTTAGTCTAAGACTGGACTTCTACTTCTCCCAAGCTGGTGGAGAGGCAGAACACTCAATGGGAGGATACATGAAGATCAATCTCCGAGTCCTTCGGGCCGACGAATTGAATAGCGGCAACTACACCATACCGATGCCGGTGGAGCTGCATCAGCTCCGAAGATGTCGCCACTTGTAAAGCTATTTCACGAGGAAGAGTCCCCAACCATGGATGTTCAAGACCTTCCCTGACCCTGTCACAATGATCATTGACGTCGTTGCTACTGACAGGATGGTGAAGTATCCTCTCAACCGTTTCACAGAATTCCTTTCGGAAAGAATCCCGCAGACGGTCGTTACCGTTGAACTCTATCTTGAGCGAGACTTCAACTGCTGCATTTGAGAAAGCCAAAAGATCTTGGTGTCCTCATTAAGCCCAAGGCCGGTGAAGGTGAATACGAAGGTTGAACCCGGTATCTGGTCCAGGGGACTGGTGGAAGTCCATCTTTGAGCCTTACCAGATCGAAGGTGGTGGTTTGTCTTGGACTCAGGGCTCTGGCGTGAGCACCGTTAAGTCACCGTCTCAAATCTTAGCAGCACTCATCCGAGTCAATTACTGAGGTTATATTGGCTGTAGAATGATATAAAGTAACATTATTGTACAATTTTAACGGTGTATATGTGGAGGTCTGAATCATACAGACATAGGAACAGGTTTGTGAGTGGGAGGTTTCTCTTCGTCTCGACCTTCATGATTCATGTTGGTCGCGATATTAACGCTTTTACGAGGTCCAAGGATTTGGAAGGCAAAGTCGTTTCCAGATATGACGGAAACAACTCTGCCATGCCTCGCCGGGAGTCTGCAACTACCGACTTCTTCACTCTCTTCAGTTCGCCAGGTTGGCAAGACAGAGGAGCTGATGCTCCGGCTCATTGCAGAGCGGTCTCGGGCAATTTGCACTCTGAGAGTGATGAGCACAAAGACTATCCCTAGGCGGAAGAACGGAAGGCTTGATGAGTGGACTAAAATCAGAAAGACAGGTGTGATGGGTCTCCTCACCTATACTAGGGATAAGCGCAGACTGGACAATGAACTGCCCAGGACTGTTCGCAAAGTAAAGAATAATCAAGAAGAGGAGTTCAACCGTGTAAATGGAAGCGCTTTCCACCATTATTCTCGTCACGGTGATCAAACTGACCCTATTAGTGCTCACTAGCCCAGTCGAACTGGAGAGGTGGTATTGCTTGAGAATCTTCAATGTGATTAGACCGGTAGTGAGAACGTTCTGTGCGAGGTTTATGGGATAGCTGAAGTCGACGATGAGGGAGATGTTGTCGTAGCTGGTGAATGGTTTTGTGAACCAGACGTCCAGTGTCAGTGCAATCCCTGCCAGGGGAAGTTGTGTTCATTTTCTGGAATGCTCATGAGGGGAGTGCATTGATCCCTTACCTACCGTGATCAGAAATAACAATATCGGCAGTGCGACAACCCACAGTTTGTAGCCCCATACAATGTAGCAACGATAGATCTGGTAGGGGACCACGCAGATTGGCAAGAGCAACGGGAAGAATTCAAGAGGCTACACGCACGACTAGAGCATCCCCAAAACATATTATGATCCCAAGTAGGGCCGCATGAGCTATGTTGTCCCAACGCTCGTATTGCCGTAAGTAACTGAGAGGAGTGCCGTCAGCACCCAGGCCGAGGCCGTAGGCACGTATAACGCGAAAGAGGATGAGGACTACTCGAGAGTTGAGTTGAGTGAGGATCCTGAATATCTCGTGGGATGAACGTACACTCATGAAATGTAACAAGCATGAACATCACTATGAGTGCCCAGAAGAATGGCTGAAAGAAGAACGGTTAGAGTAGTCAACGCTTAACGAGATTGTAACCGTACCTTCGAAGCCAGCCGAGTGTCGTCCCTCACTTCGCGTCTGCATGCCGTATACACGAAGTTCAAGATGAAAAGCGAGGCGTAAACCCCTGTCGCATTGTAGGTCAGCTGTATGCTTGTACGAATTGAGTCATTCTTCACTCACCATAAACCCCCGTCTAAGAGTTCCAGTAAGTCAAAAGACACATTCGAAATCATGAGAGTGGGTACCTCAACCAACGCTGCCGTCAAAAAGCATACTTGCTCTAGTGAGTCGTTTGGGACGTAAGTTGGGCTCATCCTCCAGAAGTGTGGCTTTGAGCCACGTAGCGCATGTACCGGGTCGGTGCGCTGTCGGGTCGAGTCGATGGACGATGGAAAGAATGGACGGAATATCAGGGCCTCGAGCTGCCTCTAATTATATGGAGGATGTACGTTATAATCGCCACAACGCATCCAGACCGGGCGTTGATAGAATATTAGGGCATTACCGCCGCCATGGGTTGGAAGTTGTAAATTTCGGTCGACACCGTTGCTAGCAGACTGCAGATTGAGGGTTTGTGGGAACGTTCTCGGAGCAGAGGAGCATGCCTGAGGATAGCTAGACCAGTTTTCGGCGGGCCAATTCCCCAACACGAACAGGGGCATTTCATGTTGTCGGTTCCTCGAATACAAATCCGCCCCCTGTGCCGTTGTTCCTATTTGAACTAGTCCTCTGCGCGGTCGAGTTCTCGACAGGTATGTGGATCCATGCTCAGATGCCAGGAATCCGTAGTCTGAAGCAATCAGCGGTGGGTAAGAACATGTAAGAACGAAATCATGAAGAATCCCAGCCTATGCGCGCCTTCTCGGAAGGCAGACGAACTAATGCTCACCGACGGGATCGATGATAAACCGGGCTTCAGATATATCACCGGGCGGGCATCTGGTCCCCCTCAACGGACGACCTTGATCGGCCTCACCCAGCCCATCTCCCTCTCAACCACCCCTCTCACACTCGTCCTTTTAGCGCCACACCCAGCCATCCCCAATACAAAATATGGGTACAGAGTGCATAGTGTCCAGCTCGGAACCCACACTCACACACATATCGATTCTCTAGCTTACTTTGTTGCATCAGCTCCGAATATGCTCGCGCTGTCAATAAACGCTTCGACGAGGAAATCCCCCGACAAAGTTACTTCATATGGATTGGCCTTGACCTTGTCACGATGATCAATGAGGTCGCCGCTAATGACAGGATGGTGCGGTATCCTCCCAACGTTTCACAGAACTCTATTTCTAACAGAATCTCGGAGATGATCGTTATCGTTAATTCTCATCCAGCTATCTTGTATTCGAGGCCGACCGATTGGTGCTAGCCTAGAAGCACCTCCTGGGTCGAGTCTCTCTGTAAGTCCGGTGGTGCCTGGTCTTGGACCTCAAGAGCACTGGCGTGGCCACCGTCAATTCACCGTCTTTCGAATCTATTCGGCACCCGACTTTAGGAGAAGCAACTACTGGGGTTATATTGGCTACAGTACGATATAAGTTAACATTACTATACAATTTCAACGGCGTGTATGTGGAGAGGTCTGATTTATATAGACCTAGAAATATGTTTGTCAACGGGAGTTTCCTCTTCGTCCCGATCTTCATGGTTCATGCTGGCCGGGAGATTCACACTTTTCCGAGGTCCTAGGATTTGGAGGGCAAAGTCGTTTCCAGATACAACAGAGACAACTCTGCCATGCCTCGTCGGAAGTCTGTAGCTATCGACTTCGTCTCCCTCTTGGGCTTGCCAGGTTGGTAAGACAGAAGAGCAGATGCTCTCACTCGTTTCGGAGCGGTCTCTGGCAAAGTGTACTCGAAGAGTGATGAGTACAAATACGATTCCTAAGGGAGGGGAAAGAATGGCTTGGTGAGTGGACTAAAATAGGAAAAACAGGCCACCAGCTCCTCACCTATACTAGGGACGAGCGCAGCCTGGACAACGAACTGTCCGGGACTGTTCTTAAAATATAGAACAATCAAGACGATGAGTTGAACCGTGTAGATGAGAGCGCTCTCCACCATTATTCTGGTCACGGTAATTAAACTGATTCTATTTATGCTCACTAGCCCAGTCGAACTGGAGGATTGGTATTGCTTGAGAATCCTCCATGTGATTAGACTGGTAGTGAGAACGTTCTGCGCGAGGTTTATTGGGTAGCCGAAGTCGACAACAAGCGAGATGTTGTTATAGCTTGTGAATGGTTTTGCGAACCAGGCGTCCAGTGTGATGTTAATTCCTGCCAGGTGAAGCGGAGGTTAATCTCTGGGAAAGTCATGAGGGGGAGTACGTCGATCTCTTACCTACCATCGCTAGGAATAATAACATTGGCAATGCGACAACCCACAGGTTGTAGTTCCATACGATGTAGCAACGATAAATCTGGTAGAAGACCACGCGAATTGGCAAGAGCCATGGGGAGAATCCAAGAGGTTGAACTCACGACTAAAGCATCCCCGAAGCATATGACGGCCCCAAGTATGACCAAATGAAGTATGTTATCCCAACGCTTGTTTTGTCGTAAGTAGCCGAGAGGAGTACCGTTTTTACCCAAGCCGAGGCCGTAGGCACGCACAGCGCGAAAGACGACGATGACTGCTCGAGAATTAAGTTTGGATGAAGGTTTGGATATTCTTGTAAGATGGACGCACACTCGTGAAATGTAACAAGCATGAACATTGCTATGAGGGCCCAGAAGAATGCCTGAAAGAAGAAACGACCACGTCAGAGTCGTCAACGCTTTGCGAGGTACTAATGACAGTACCTTAGGAATCGGCCGAAAGTCATCCCTCAGTCCTCGTCTAGATCTATACTTCGTATAGGCGAAGTTCAAGATGAAAAGCGACACATAAATACCTGTCATACGGCTGGTCAGCTGAATACCCGTACGCACTGAGTCAATTTTTACTTGCCATAAATTCCTGTCTAAGAGGTCCAGTAAGCGAGAAGTCACCTTCAAAGACGAAAGGGTATTAACGAAAGTATGTACCTCAACCAACGCTGCCACCAAGTAGCATGCTTGCTCGAGTGGATCGTTTCGGACATACGTTGGGGTCATCCTCGAGCTGGCGGTGCACTGAGAACTAGTGCATGCGCAACGTGGCTCAGAGCCACACTTGTGGAGTGAGTGGACTATGGACACCTGAAAGAATGGGAATATTCGGGCGCCAGGCCGCCTTTAATTATATGTAGGATGTACGTTAAAATTGCCACAACCCGACTGTCTTGGACACGGCGCTGATAGAATTTTGAATTGTTACCGCCACTATGGGTCGGGGACTCGGCCGTTGACTGATGTTCAGGGGAATATGGACGCCACTGCCAGCTGGCAGACGGCATCCAAAGTTGAAGGTTAGCGGGAGGGTCATCGAAACAAAGAGAAAGCGGCTTCAGGGTAGCGAGACCAGTTTTTCAGAGGGTCCGTTTCCTAAGACGAATAAGAGCATACTGATGGTGGGCTCTTTAAATTTCAGCCTTGGAATACAAAGCCGGGGCCCGTAGCGTAGCATGTCGCTGCTCTTATTTTGAGCGCTTGGCTGCACCCTTGAGGCACCATTCTCCACGTGCAGGTATTGATATCCATGCTGAGGCGTCAGGGCGCCGTGGGCGGAGCGAGCAAATCGCGAAGAAGAGTTCCGGGCCAATGCTTCTCGGTTGACGAAGTCCGCTGATAGGATCAATGATGGGATCGGCCTCCAAACAGTGGACATACAATCCTCTGAGTCAGGCTTCAAGCTTCAAGCTTCAAGACCTGTACGACGATGACGACCTTTATCGACCTCACCCATCCCATCTCCCTCTCAACCACCCCTCTCATCATTTACCCAGGGGATCCGTCCCTTCTCATAATGCCACATGCAACCATACCCAAAGATGGCTACACAGTTCACACCATTCGAATGGGAACCCATACTGGTACACATATCGATTCTCCGGCTCACTTCGTTGAAGGAGGCAGGACAATCGATGAGGTCCCCTTGGACCAGCTCGTTGGGAGGGCTCTAGTCGTAGACTTCGCTTCTGCTCCTATCAAGCTATTGCAGAGGCAGAAAATTGAATGGGGGGATCTTGAGTCTGCTTGGAGATCTACCACGAACTCGAACTTGGGCGACGAATTAGGCAACGTGAACTACGCCATCTTACTGGTAAATACCGGGTGGTCAAAAATACATTCCCCAAAATCGGCAGAGGACGTTCCAGCCTTCTTCGCACATCCATACTTTTCCTCCTCCATCGCTCAACGCCTCTTATCGTCATATCCCAACATCCAGATCTTTGGATCGGATACACCTAATCCTGACGAAACGCCTTACGATGGTGTTGGTGGTGCCAGTGGCTACACTTTCCATGATATATTTCTTGGGGGAGATAGGTTGATAGTCGAGAATTTGGCGAATCTGGACCAACTGGCTGCGGCAGCGACTCAGACGGACAAAAGTGATTGGATCGTCAACGTTGTTCCGCTGAAAATTGAGGGAGTGGATGGGTCACCTGTCAGGGCGTTTGCGTATAAAAATGGGACCATCTAATCTAAGGGTCTTGGAGCCAGGGCCGGTGAGGACGTCTGTGGGCCGACTTTCCGCACCCAGTGATGTGCCTCGGTGACTTGGTCTCGTCAGAAAGGCCGCCAGCTGCGTAGGAGATCTAGTACCTAGCCCTTGGAACCTTGAATTCAATGACTTGATTCGGATTCAGTGCACGATTCATCGATCCAATTTGTACCTACTTTTATCTACACTACACTACACTACCTACATATCGACGGATGGACACAGTGACGAAGAGAAAGAAACAGAGTAAGTAAGTGAAGAAATGTAATGCAGAGTGTTTCTTTGTTGCGATAGAGGCGTGGTAAGACAAGAAAAGAAGAATAGAAAAATAGAAAGGAGAAGGCCAAGAGACAATCAAAGAGAGAGAGATGAATGCTCAGTGGAAGACATGGGTTACAACTATTCTTTACACCAAGGAGATTGAAGAAGAAAGAAAGGAAAATAGTAGTAGGCTTTCAAAGTCCAATTTAATGCACGAGAAGACAAGAGTTACAAAGAAAGAGAAGAGCCAATGAAAGAGGAAGGCATATCATGTAGACGTATAGTCGTCGTTCGTCACGCGTCACCAATAGAAGACAGACACAAAGAAGGGGGGAAGGGAAAAAGATAAGGGCATGCTGGCATGTCAAATACATAATTATACTATCTGAGAAGTGGGGAGGGACGTAAGACCACGCAGTGATCCCATCAACCTGATTTCCCGAAAGCACCATGCCTCGAAGGGGCCGTGGACGATGCTTTCATAGCAGCTGGCTGCGTATAATGACCCTGATAGTGCAGACTCGTCTTTGACTTCGGCGTATAAGCTGCTGCCATTGGGTGCGCATGCAGCGACACCGCAGGAGCGAACGGTGATGGTGTAAGATACGTCGGTGGAGCGGTCGTGTATGGTGGCAGGGGGATAAACGGAGTAGCTGCAGGGTTGAAAAAGAAGTTCATGGGAGCCGGAGCTGGCGCAGGCATCATCGCTGGTAGGTGTGGAGGACGCATCAACGGCACATTCATGTAAGGTGTTTGAGCTGCGAATGCCGGATATGTGGGGCTAACAGACATAACGCTAGAACTCGTCGAGGACTTGGGTGCGTGGTGCTTCTTCCTTTGGGGCTTCGAAGGTACAGAGTTCGGTGCAGAGTTCGAGGGAAGAGGCTTCGTCGAAGTGTTTGATGGGAGAGGAGGGAACTCATTGGATGGGTGACCCTCAATCCAGCCATCGCTGCTCGAAGGAGCCGTCTTGGGCTTGTCAGCCACCTTATCCCCGTTAGCAGGAGGTTCGGAAGAGGTGGAATTCGTTCTCCTTCTAGTCAAAGCAAGGAGCAATTCCCGGGCTCTCTTCGCTTTCGTGGGGGCAGGAACCTCAACACCTACACCGAGATCATACCAGCCTTCGTCTTCTTCGTCCAACGAGGGCGTGGAAAGGCTCGATTCCCGATCACGGTCTCCCCCATCTTCTGACACGCTCAGCCGGGGCTGGATGAAACTGAGATCGTGAAAGATAGGACTGGGACTATGGCTAATGCACTTTGCCAGATTGTCTGCCTGGCTGGAACGCAATCGATCGACGATTTCTCGGGTTTTGGATGTCCGAGTCCGACGGCGTGGAGTAGGCTCTTGAAGGAACGACGGAAGCGGCTGGGGTGTGTCCTCCACCTGCACATCAGTGAAGAAGCCCTGGTCGTCTTTCTTGATCTTCACCGTGGTAAGCCTGGCGGTCGAGTTATCGGGTGGATTCAGAGTTGGGAACGTAAAACTCGAGAGGGCGGAAGCTTCTGTGCTGGGAACAAAGGAAGAGGCAAATGCGTTCAGAGACTTGGGAGGGGGGCTGGTAGAATGTTCATCGGTGACGCTACTGCTCGGTGAAACGTTCTTGAGTACATTGGCGTAGGTTGCTTTGCTGTCTGGCGTGGCTGGCATGGCAAAGAAATCGAGTGAGTGATCAGAGCCTAAGCGACATGAATGAGCATTGAAAGGACCGGATGAAAGAGATAATTTCCGTACGGGTTGACTCTGTCATTGAGCTGGACATAGAGCATTCACTGTCTGAGCTCAATAGGTCCTCCACCGACTCTCTCCAACGTTCTCGACTTGCTATCACATCCTCCTCGCTGAACGAAATATTGAGGGGCGGCGGCAACCCCAAGTCTTCCGGTTCGATGGTTGGAAAAGCAGCATAATTGAAACCAACATTCTTTTCGTACGGGAAGACGGCAGCCTCTGCCAGCTTGAATCCCACCAGGTCCGGGTTCAAAGAAATGCTGTCCTCGGTGTCCGCATGAGACGTCGGCGTCGGTGAGGACGGTGGCAGAGAGAAATATGGCGGTGGGGCTACTCGATGTCCGCAGCTGTCGTCTTCAGGTGTAAAGGACCATGATACCGAGGTAAAAGACGTCCGCCAACGCTCTGGATCAGCTAGTTGCCTGTCTCCGTCCGTAGCGCCCTCCCGTTCGCTGCTCCTCGACTCTGGGTGCAGGTTGCTGCTCCTGTGCACGCTCATTGAAGGTGTGCGCTGGTCGAATCTAGACAAGGAAGCCTAGTCATGAACCGACTGGCCCAGATAAATTATGGCGGACTGAAATGCTTACGAAGAGAAGCGACGACCGAGACGGGCCCAAGGCTGGCTGCCACTACCTTGGCGCGTATCTTCACGACCAGCAGGATAGGATTGACGACGACGAAGGGGGGTTTGTCGATGGCGAAAGAGCAGAAAGCAAAGAATCTCAACACATGTTTGCTCACAGGTCAAAAAGTGGGCACGTTTTAGGCCAGAAAGAGAAGATTCGGTCACAGGATCATTCATCATTGAGTCAATTTCTACCATTTCTACACAAACCTCAACCGTGTTCCTCCTCCTTTGTACGCCATGATGCCCTCGCTGCTCTCCTGCCATCGACGACGAGGGGGTGCTGGGGGCACAGGCTTCTGCGGCGCCGGCGCAGTCGCAGCCTCGTTCCATCGAAGACCACCTTCCTTTATCTTGCGGATCCTGGCAACCAGTGCGATGTAGTTGGGGAACGCCGCAAATTCCGAAGCTGGGCTCTTTGGGGTAGACGAACAGATCTCCGGGATAACCTTGGAAATCTGCACCAAGATGTCAATAATGGTCATATCATTTGAACAAGAAGCCCTCACGCTGCTACGCTTTGGAGAGTCTACTCGACTGCGGTCTGGAATGTTGGAGGGCGGGCTCGGCAAGAGATCCTCCTTGGACACGGATATATCACCATATCCCGTCAGGGTGTATTCGTCGTCGTCTTCGACCAGGATTGAAGCACCATCCGACTTCTTGGCGACTTCCCGCTCATCAACCATATTAGCCCTGACTCCCGCGGAGGATGGTCGGCGAACAATCTGTAGAAACTCAAGAGTGAGCCCTTCTTCACTGTCGGCCGAAAACCCTGCACCTACCATTGTTTTCACTATCTGCTGTGCTATCTTTCGATGTGGGGTTATTCTCTGCTGCCAACGCATAGAACATTCATCCCTCTTTTATACCTTTGTGCCTATCGTGGCCCGATGCCTACCGTTAGAGCATTGGATGCCACTGCACCAGCAAGTGCGACCATTGTCTCAATCCCGGGGCCTCTAATGCTCGTACTCACTTAATAACCGGCATAAGAGTGGCCACACCTTTGCTGGTGCAGAAACCATTGTTTAACGTCATAAAGGGTGAGGGAAACAAACGCTTTATGACGATAACGATGTTTGTAGGACAACTTTTCGCACCAGGAGCCGACATAGGCTTGTCCCCCAGTGTACCCAACTCAATGGAAACTCGTTCTCAACTAAGTTACAATATCTGAACAACTCGAGTAAGCGGCAGCGAGCAGTCAGCATAGGTAAGCACTCCGATGGTTAGAAGCCAAGGACATATTGGACCCAGCCCGGTTAATGACCATGACTATGACTCGATATCGTGCAGCCCTTCATGGATCGATTGCCACTCCGGTTAGGGCGTTGCACAAAGAGATCTCGTGAATACAACGCTTGGTGTTGCTCAAAGGTGCCTTGTGAAAGAACTCCACGGAGAAATGGGGTCCACGCATGTCATTGGCAGGCACACAGAGCTCGAGCCTCAGTGATGCCAGGGAGAGCCGAAAGCCTGGTCAAGTCTGGTCAAGTCCACGAGTGTACCAAGCCAGATGGCTTGACGACTCTGCTGATGTCAATTTGCACACATCGCGAATTAAGACTCAGGAGTGTCGAGGTGAGTACGATGTGGACGAACCGCAGGAATCGAGAAATCGGCGTCCCTTGACAGAATTCACCAAAGAGAGGCTTAGCCACAATTCCTCTGGTTCATTGGCGTTCTAACAGCTGACCTCTCGTGGATGAACAATGGGCGGTGAAGGTAATGGGCGGTGAAGATTTTGCTAGGAAAATGGAGCGCTCCGAAACGATATGGACATCTTGAATGGCCTTCTTGGCGCTGTGCAGTTGAACCTCCTGTGGCATGGACCAGACGAGGAGATCTGAGCACGATCTTCGCTGCGGTGGATCATATGGAGCTCAGGGAGGCGGGAAGGAGAGGGGTGGGTTGTGAACTAAGAAGAAAATGGCCTGAAGCAAGCCCATTTAGTCAGCTATCATCGCCTGAGGTATACAAAACTTCTGTAGTCTCGCCAGGTACGCGGCCAGGCCCAGGGGAACGGGAAGAGGTCCACTGATACACCACTTCGGCAGTCAATTATGTTGGTGAAAATGGTACTATATCAGTTAAGGAAGGAGCCTATAGTACCTTGCTTAAATTTCTATCTCCTTGTTCTGATGCGAACGGGACGGAAGCGTCATTATGATGTAGATAAGCTGTACAGTGTAGACATCGTTTAAAAAATGGAGCGAATTAAATCGGAATTATATGCGATTTTAACCGCATCCAAAATGAAGGCGGCTGGGTGAACTGCTTAAGCTGTAAGCGCATGTAAGCTCATGAGGAGAGCCAACTGAACTGGGATAAGCGCTAGTATGTAGGAAGAGCGTCAACGTCAATCATCTGCTCAACTTGGCTGAATGAGCAACGACCGTATTGAAAAGGCTTCATGACGTTGTGAAATCGTTCAATCTATCGTTAAGAGAACGATGGCCATGGAGAACGGGAAGAGAAAACAAAATAGGCCCAAAGCAGCCCAAATCTGAACGCTTACCTGTGAGGTCCATCTTCTGGAAACAGTCCTTAGTCAGAAGACTTCTACTAGGGGAAGCAGTCTCTCACTGGGAAGCGAAAATACCCTGTCAGTCGGCCTCATTTGCGATCTCCCTCCACACTATCAACCCGTAAAACGGATCAATGGTATCATATTGAAAGATTCGGGCAGCCGGGGTTATGCACCGAACGGTGGGGTACTTACAGCAACATACACACCATAGTTAAAGGAACAAAGAATTAGCTCAACAAGAGAACTGAATTGGATTTTTTGAGTCCGGGAAGCACAAACAAGGTGTCTGTCAGGCGTCTGAGGGCGCCCGTAGGTCCTAGGAGAAGGCTTTAAATGGGCAAAGAAACATAAGTGTGTAGGCGTACAACGCCCGAAAGTAGGGTTCTGTAGCAACGCGAATCATCAGATGGCACACATAGTAGTCCTTGGCGCTTCAGGGCGTGAATCGGTTTCCAGGTGTATGGCGCCCGCGACTAATTTTCAGGATGTTTGTAGTTATGCGTTTACATGGGATAGCTATGGGCAGGAGGTCCAGATCTAGACAGCTCTGGTAATAACTGTCATCGGCCAAGGTTCATAACCGTTGACAAGGAACAATCGCAAATCTCTAAGTCGCGTGGCTCCTACGGTGGCATCAGGGCAACATTTTAGGCGTGACAGTGACAGCTACAACTTTCTGTCAACAAATATCGTATCTGTGGATACAGATGTGCATTCCCATGAAATGGTATGCTCAATTCTTCTTCTTCTTCTAATCCACGAATTTCCGGCGCGAACACTCAGAGCATCTGCAGCGTCCGCGACCCACACGCGGACGTCCCTAAAATCATACGTGTGTAGCAATAGCGACGGAGAAGCGCTGCCGAAGGTGTCAAAACCAATGTCATCTGAATCACTGTCATCAGGCACTGGCGAGATGCAACTTTCGTGGAACTAGGAAGCGTCCCGGAGGTTAACCGCTTTTAGTCTTTCGGTGCTGTCCAAGGGTATGGCAGTAAAAGACTCCAGATGCCCCTTACCTCCTGCCATTTTGATGCCTGAAGAGCCCTGGAGGCGTGACGGGTTTGCATAAATACCCTCCCCCCTTTGCCTTGAATCCCCCAACCCGACAAGGCGCTCGTCTTCAAGATGCACACAGTACCAGCACTTGTCTTCGCTCTCCTTTCTTCCGTCTCCTTCGCCGCGGGCAGTCTGACTGTCAACACTGCACAGGGTAGTGTTGTCGGAACGCAGGCCCTTCCACGAGTCCGCCAATGGTTGGGTATTCCCTTCGCTACCGCGGCTCGTTGGACTGCTCCTAGTCTACCTGCGACTCGGACCTCGCCTTTCAATGCAAACGCGTACGGCCCCAGCTGCTACCAGCTTACAACTCTGACTACGGAATACTACCTGGAGTTCGCTCACCAAGACGAAACGCTGACCGAATCGGAGAACTGCTTATCGCTCAATATCTGGGCTCCTTCGACTTTCCGTCCTCAGAACACTGCCGTGTTGATTTGGATCTATGGTGGAGGTTTCCAGTTCGGTGCCGTATGTTGACGATCTCTTTAATGTTTCAGTTATCCTTCGTTCTGAAATCACATACTCTTTCAGAGCGACCTGAAAGTTTACGACGGTCGTAACTTTGTCAGGGACAACGATGACCTCATCATCGTTACATTCAACTATCGCATCAATATGTTCGGTCAACCTAACGCCCCCCAACTCGTCAGCGCCACGAATTCGCAGAACTTTGGTCTCCTCGACATAAAGGCCGCGATTGACTGGGTTAAGAATAACATCGCTGGGTTCGGAGGCGACCCCAATCGCATCAGCATCTTCGGTCACAGTGCCGGTGCCACAGCGGCTGACATCTATGCCCAGACCTATCCTACAGATACCACAGTTAAAGGTGTGTTATTTGCATGATCTCGTTGTTCGAGCACTCAAGTTCTTGCTTTGAACTATTTCCAGGAATGATCCTGCAATCTGGAAAGTAAGTCTTCATCCGTCAGAATCTTTTGCTCCAAATTTGACGTCGTTTATTCGACAGCATCGCCAGCTTGAGCGATCTCGGCTCTCCTACTCTGGACCCCGCTCCTTGGCACACAGTAGCCCAAGCCGTCGGCTGTGGCAATAGTAAGTGATCAGCATTTACCTTTGTAAATCAGCTGGTTTTAACCTATACGGATCAGGCGCCACACCTGCCCAGTTCACTTGCATGCAAGGAAAATCTGCGGCCACTTTGATTCAGGCTGCTCGAAACGCAAACATCATCTTTTTCAAGCTCGTGACAGACAGTACGTTCCCATTTCTTGATATGGGCGGATTCAGGATTCACTGGAGTATGTAGATATCATCATTCACTCTGACTGGGCAAACCGCATGGCGACTGGCAATTTCTTGAAGGTCCCTACCGTCGTCGGAACCGTTCAACACGAGGCCGACCCTCTCACCGTTGGAGGCTCGCTTGCGACGAGAGGAAATGCTCCCCCTTTCATCACAACCGCGAGAGCAGATATTCTCAGTCAAGTTGGTGGCACTTGCGGCGCTTCCAGATCGTCGAAGGGTCGATACGATAACGGTGTAACAACATGGCGATATCAGTATCAAGGTGAGGTAGATTGCTTATTTTTAGAGACGCGCATTGACATCGTATCTCTCACAGCCGTCTGGCCTGGTATCAACACTCGCCAGGATCTGCGCGCTTTCCATGGTGCCGAGCTTCCTATCGTCTTCGGTACCTTCGCCTCCGTCCAGACTAACCCCGGACCAACGGTCTACGAGGTTGCGTTTTCGCTCTACGTGAAGAACGCATGGGCTGAATTCGCCAAGAACCCATCGGCCGGGTTGACAGGCGTTGGGTGGCCAACATATAACCCCTCGGCTAACACCCTGGTGCAACTTGGAAATGTGGAGAATTTGACGGGACATTCGCTTGCTTCCCCATCCCTTTTGGACGCCACTTGCCCGTATGCGACGGATCTGTTCAACATCCTTACGCAATACAACACCATTCTGTCCAACATCTAGGTGAAACAACCTTGGTTTGAAATGTTGAATTCTTGTTACTTTCGTGTATTTTTATTACGCTATCTTCTCCACAACTATGTAATAGTTCTTATTTCTTCTTGTAACAGAATGCCCAAGAACAATTTTGATAATCTTCGTACTTGTACTCGATACTCGAAATGAATCGTATTACTGTCAGCTATAGGCTCGAGTGGCGTGCAATACACGGGTTGCATATGCATACGACGAAAGAGGAAGACACCGCAATGATGATGACCGAAGACTGAAGGGTTCATTGTGGGTTATCAGTTTAACATGACACAAGAGGTCGCTTCAACGCTCCGGCTTTGATGAATCATTCATTGATCACGATCTAAACTCTGAAAATGCGGGCCATACGGGTCATAGGACGCTCAAAAAGTTCAAGAAGGATGATGTCACGAAAATTCAGAGGAAAATTAGGATGCATCGGTAGTTTGGGAAGAGTTCGACGGGTTGGCCGAGATGGAACAATGTGAACCTTGGTTATGGGACAAAGAACAAGTCTCGTTTTCTCGCTAATTTTAAGGGACGAGCTAAAGCCGAGTTAAAGCTCGATCGCTAGATCTGCAAAGCGTGATAGCGATTGGGGATGGCAAATGTGAGCTGGAGAAGGTTATTTTCCTTCTTGGGCGTCCCTGATACACGAAGATTTGGGCGCTGTCGTCAGCTGTTCGAGAACAAAGCTATATTCGGAGTAACTAGCATAGTCATATTCATAGTCATGTCATAAACCGGACTGGGTCCAATTCCTGAACGCCGGTGTCCTGGGCTTCTGCGCCATAGAGCAAGCTAACATACAGCAAGATCCTGGTTCCAAATCCTACAATAAACGTGTTTCAGGCCGAAAGATGTGCATTCTCAGACAGGAGATTTGTACTTTGCAATGGCATACACGTGACGTAAAATACATTGACACGGCTCCGCAACTTGCACGTCTCATTAATCATTCTCCATAGTCCCATACCACTAGCACTATGGAACCGACGGTTCCAAAGACCATCGCCCAACTCCTTGAAGGACTTCCCAGAGAGGATGTTGGCACACAGTCGCGGCGACATCCAGTGGTGCCAAGCAAGGTGGAACACGCCCAAGCCCAAGCCGACCGAGCCAGAGCACACTCTGGCAGAAGCAGACGTGTGCGCTGTACACAATGAATGAATTTCGGACCCCACAAGAGATGCTGGTGGTAATGGCCGATGTGCTGGAGGGTGGGTCACAAAGTCATACGTGTGTAGCATAGCGACGGAGAAGCGCTGCCGAAGGTGTCAAAACCAATGTCCTCTGAATCGTTGTCATCAGGCACTGGCGAAATGCAACTTTCGTGGAACTAGGAAGCCTCCGGAGGTTAACCGCTTTTAGTCTTTCGGTGCTGTCCAAGGGTATGGCGGTGAAAGATTCCAGATGCCCCTTAGTACCTCCTGCCATTTTGACGCCTGAAGATCCCTGGAGGCGTGACGGGTTTGCATAAATACCCTCCCCCCTTTGCCTTGAATCCCCCAACCCGACAAGGCGCTCGTCTTCAAGATGCACACAGTACCAGCACTTGTCTTCGCTCTCCTTTCTTCCGTCTCCTTCGCCGCGGGCAGTCTGACTGTCAACACTGCACAGGGTAGTGTTGTCGGAACGCAGGCCCTTCCACGAGTCCGCCAATGGTTGGGTATTCCCTTCGCTACCGCCGCTCGTTGGACTGCTCCTAGTCTACCCGCGACTCGGACCTCGCCTTTCAATGCAAACGCGTACGGCCCCAGCTGCCACCAGCTTACGACTTTGACTACGGAATACTACCTGGAGTTCGCTCATCAAGACGAACCGCTGACCGTATCGGAGAACTGCTTATCGCTCAATATCTGGGCTCCTTCGACCTTTCGTCCTCAGAACACGGCCGTGTTGATTTGGATCTATGGTGGAGGTTTCCAGTTCGGTGCCGTACGTCGACAATCTCTTGAATTTCTCTATTATTCTTCGTTCTAACCTTGTAATCTTTCAGAGCGACCTGGAAGTTTACAACGGTCGTAACTTTGTCAGGGATAACGATGACCTCATCATTGTTACATTCAACTATCGTATTAATATGTTCGGCCAGCCCAACGCCCCCCAACTCGTTAGCACCACGAATTCGCAGAACTTTGGTCTCCTCGACATAAAGGCCACGATTGACTGGGTCAAGAATAACATCGCTGGGTTCGGAGGCGACCCCAATCGCATCAGCATTTTCGGTCATAGTGCTGGTGCCACAGCGGCTGACATCTATGCCCAGGCCTATCCTACGGATACCACAGTCAAAGGTGTGTTATTGGTATGATCTCGTTCGAGTACTCAAATTCTTTTTTAAAACTATTTCCAGGAATGATCCTGCAATCCGGAAGGTAAGTTCTCATCCGTCAGAGTCCGTTGCTCTAAATTTAACGTCATTCATTCAACAGCATCGGCGCCTTGAACGATCTCGGCTCTCCTACCCTGGACTCCGCTCCTTGGCACACATTAGCCCAGGCCGTCGGCTGTGGCAACAGTAAGTCATCAATTTTATTTTCGGACGTCACCTGGTTTTAACCTATACGGATCAGGCGCCACACCTGCCCAGTTTACCTGCATGCAGGGAAAATCTGCGGCCACTTTGATCCAGGCTGCTCGAGACGCCAACATCAATACTTTCAAGCTCGTGACAGACAGTACGTTCCCATTTCTTAGTATGGGTGGATTCAGGATTCACTGGAGTATTTAGATATCATCATTCACTCTGACTGGGCAAACCGCATGGCGACTGGCAATTTCTTGAAGGTTCCCACCGTCGTCGGAACCGCTCAACACGAGGCCGACCCTTTCACAGTTGGAGACTCGCTTGCGACGAGAGGAAATGCTCCACCTTTCATTACAACCGCGAGAGCGGATATCCTCAGTCAACTTATTAGCACTTGCGGCGCTTTCACAACTTCCAAGGGTCGATACGATAACGGTGTTACAACATGGCGGTACCAGTATCAAGGTGAGGTAGATTGCTTATTTTTAGAGACGCGCATTGACACCCTCTCTCCCACAGCCGTCTGGCCTGGTATCAACACTCGCCAGGATCTGCGCGCTTTCCATGGTGCCGAGCTTCCTATCGTCTTCGGTACCTTCGCCTCCGTCCAGACTAACCCCGAACCAACGGTCCCTGAGGTTGCGTTTTCGCTCTACGTGAAGAACGCATGGGCTGAATTCGCCAGGAACCCATCGGCCGGGTTGACAGGCGTTGGGTGGCCAACATATAACCCCTCGGCTGATACCTTGGTGCAACTTGGAAATGTGGAGAATTTGACGGGACATTCGCTTGCTTCCCCATCCCTTTTGGACGCCACTTGCCCGCATGCGTCGACTCTGCGCGCGATTCTTGGGCAATACAACACCATTTTGTCCAGCATCTAGGTGAAACACGGTGCCAACCTTGGTTTGAAATGTTGAATTCTTGTTACTTTTGTGTATTTTTATTATTCTATATTTTCCACAACTATGTAATAACCCTGGAAGCTGGCTCCGCCGCAACGCCCGCTACTTGCGGACACTACTCTATTATTTGAACGAGTTGAACGAGTCCCTGTCTTTTAGTATTGGTCGATCACCCACCACGTACGATACCAATAAAACTTAGTAAATTTCGATTCGCCATACCTTGATGAATCCCAAATCATACCCGTAGAAGATCTAAAGTGCTTCAAGGCATAGATTTGGCATGGCCCGTCATGCACGCACTGCAGCGGGCATGCGAAACTTGTCTTTTTCTGTCACTGAACAGGAAACGTGAAGTTAAGCAATCAAGCCGCATCTGGCAATGTGAACTTCTTGTGATACGATTTGGTTGTATATTGTATACTTAGGGGACCCTGCCCAGGACAGGCGTAGCTACTAGCAACTCTCTGGGACAGTTGAGGGAATGTAAACATAATACGACGATGTCCATATGTATTCTTCAGGCTCAGGTCAATAAATAACGCGTCTACTCACCCGAGGTGAAACGGTCAAAGCGTAAGTTTGGTCACTGTTTTGACATATGAACATATGTGTGAGAGATACCTACTTTGAAAGGAAATAACCCTGGAAGCTGGCTCCGCCGCAACGCCCGCTACTTGTGGACATTGGGTATGACTTCTTATAACGAAAAATACTCCAAAAATCAATCCATTCCCTACTACTTACAATACCAATAAATTATACTGGATTTTTATTCACCATACCTGTAGCAAATGAGTTCAGCAACCGATTTACTACGCTGGAAGAGACAACATCCTTGAAGATGTCTACATATGCAGCATTACAAGAAAAATTGTCATATTACAAGTCCTATCTTTGATCCGGTAAAAGAATGGGAGCGCAATCTATGCAAGAGAACGTAACGCGAAGGAACGATGCATGTGTGATGCCTGGAACACGTCTACTCACCCGAGGCCAATCCTTACAATGTCGGTCCAAGCGGAAGTTTGGCGACTGTTTTGACGTATATAACGTTGTGTGAGAGAAAGCTACTTAGAAAGGGAATTTTAGCTTAAGTAAGCGGGGGAGGGGGGGTATTGTAAAGACCCGCTACTAAAGTAGCGGGCATAAACATCAAGAAAATGACATAGAAACGAAGAGATGGTGTATAAAAGACTAGAATCAGTCTGGAAGGGATAAATGCACACAGCGAGGTATATAGAGGCAGGGACGGGAGAGAGAGACAGATCAGCTATTTCGTATAATGAACAAGGGTTTGACAGTGGATAGTGGGACAGGTGAGAGCAGATAGATGCTCAGCGGCGTTCGGATTCCATTGTGAGGCTATGGCCAATGGTAGCTACCAGGTTGGGTCCTATTCTTCCTCTCCTTTTTTTAAAAAACAGGACGAGTCAAATTCAATTGTGAAGCCACCGCGCTCGGACCGTAGTAACATTTTCAAAAGAGGTGGCGCTTATTTAGACGCGGCTCAGTGATTGCTGAGAGACCGTCCCGACTTCTCGGTGATTTTTATTGATACTAAGCTTTTCGCTCTCAAGCACATGGATATTTAGGGCGACCGATAACTGTTGTACTATTTAGATATTTTAGCATTTGTCGCAGCTCTACGAAGTCTACCGCCACCCTATACCTTATCCTTTAAACCTTATTCTGTCGTATATGGAGAATGGTTCTGATGTATGTAACTATCAAGAAACCGACAAAAAAAGGAGCAGGCAGCGTAAAAGTGATGGGAAACAGTAGGGAGAAGATAGATAGATCAGGTAAGTATGCAGAGACAGGGCTAGGAAGGGGGGAGAGCGGCGACACGCATGAGTGGATAGTCACTCAGCGGTGTTCGGAACTGTGTTGTGAGATTATCGCCAAGCAGACTAAGAAGAATGGAAAGAGATTGAGACATCCTCCTCTCCTTCATCCTCGTCCTGACCCTCCTCTACGCCGTCCACACGGGGTGTTGGGTATTAAGGCCCATCGATCTTGAAGCCGTATTGCTTATATCTTTCCTCCCACTTATCGGAATACGATTTCACAATATCTGCCAGCTCAGGCTCGTGGAGCTCATCCTAGAGAAGGAAAAAAGAAACAGGAATTAGAACAAGGTTGCAGTGGAAAAAGAGGGAAAGAGATGTGCATACATTGAAACGTCGGAAAGCATCAAACGTAAAGCGCGCCAAGGCAGGCCACTGACCACGACCCCAATCTAACCGACCTATTTCAAAATGGAATGAGATCCTTTCGTCAATTCTTCCCCATCCGTTGTTGCGGGTAAAATCAATGAGTCGGTGAGTATCGACATATGTGGTTTGGTCGTTAGAGTGGCGTAACAGTGCTCCGATTATCCTAGAAAAGCTCCCTGATCGAAAAGGGTCCTGATGCCTCAGCGACTTGATCAGAATGGACGAAAATCAAGGTGACTCACAGACATCCAAAAAAGGTTCACGTTGAAGTTGCTTCTGAAGACAAGACTCTGCGACATATTTGCGAACCCGCGTTTCAGAAACAAATAAGTGCTGCGCACGAGACTCGCTATCCAAAAACTCCGAGAACGACTGGTGGTAGAAACGCATCTCCCTATGCGGGAATTTGCCACGAAAGAAGATGAGCGAGTGCAAGTCAGAACAAAGGACTTCGCTGCCACCCTCTTCAAGGCCGACAATTTCATCAAAATTGCGAGTGGTATTTTCGACCCCCCCGATGCGGTGGGTAGAATTCATCTGGTGTGCCCGGATAAGTAGAGTTAAATCGCGTCCCTGGTTAGTGTCAACGGCCTCGTACAGCTCTTTCGCAGTGGAAAGAATGTTTCTGTAAAGGTTATCGAGGAGCTCGAATGGGCGAGTTTGTTGACCACCTTCGGGTGTCCAGTTGATAATTGTCCGCAGTCTATCGACCGGGGAGCTGCGGCGCTCCGACACGTATTTGACCACCGTCGCAGCATAGATAAACTGTCCTGAAGCTGCCGCCACAAGCTTCTCGATGTCTTCCTTCGTTGGCCACAACCGAGACTGTGACCGCCGGTCGTGACTTCGACTGCCGATGTCTTGAAGTCTCCTCCACAAGTAGCGACGAATGTCTGCCGTCGCATCGTACTTGTCGCTGAGCTTGATGTGGTATGCGAGTTGGCAGAGGTGACCTTCTGGTTCCGAGTCCAGCGCACTGCGGATAGCCCATTCTGGTCTACTGGCGATGAAAATGCGGAAAGGGAGATCGTTGTCGAGGAAACACTGCTTCATGGTGTATAGAAGCTCTGCTTGGTTTTCTTCCCCGGAACATTCGTCGAGACCGTCAATCAAGATGACATGAGGGAAACTACCGCGGTCGAGTTCCCCACTTGCGCAGAGGTGCTGGAAGGGGGTGACTACGAGGGTGTCCATCTGAATTTTGAGAGTTTTATTGAAGATAACTGGGTCTTTTTCAATGGCCTTGACAATGATACCTTGCAAGACGGAATTCCGTAAGCCCAGTTGATATGCGATGGTTGGTACGAGGTGGGATAAGTTATTTCGAGTTGGGTCTCCCGCGGAGAAGAAGAATGCTGAGCCAAGGATATTGGAATCTGAGCAACGTTCCGCTATCGTTTGCTGTAGGGCTGATTTTCCCGCTCCTGCTGCTCCGGTCATACATAGCAAACGCTGAGGGGCGTCCCGATCTTGGATCCAGTCCGTGATTTCACTGATAACTTCGACGCGAGTATCTTCATCGCATTTTGGCGGATCGAATCGAGCCCTCGAGTCGTGAAGAGCGTTGGAAGCTATATTATCTAACAGCATCTTCCAGCCTGTCAGGGCGAAGCTATATCAGCAGCGATGGAGATTCTGGAATCATCTCTATATACCTTCTTTCCGGCTATCCTGAGTATTATGGACATGCTGAACTTGTTGGGACGAATGGAACCTGAAGTTGTCAAACTTGAAGTTCGGTGCGTTCGAGAACATCGACATGGATGGGGCGTGTTCCGTCAGTGGTGGGTGTCTGTCAACCCTGTCTGCTGTGGATGGGTTAAAGTCAGAACGGGACGGAAGCGGTCCTCGGATGAGTTGACTATGGTCGAAGCACGAATGGTTGATTCTTCAGGTTTCCCGAACGGTCTTGAGGCATCCTCGTCGTCGGGGGAACCCTCCGCGGTCGGCATAGCATGCGCAATTGGCTCCTCATCTCCGGGACGCCCTTTGGAGGAGCGAAACGCGGACCTCGAGCCAGAAAAAACGGACTTGAGGCCGCGTCTCTTGGGATTCGGGGGCATGAGAGTGACGATGCAACTTGGACGAGGGCTACAGGCAGGTTAGAGGAGGAGGACAACACTCATATCAGACATAGCCGAAGACACGAGGCACAATTTCCCGCGCTCGGCCCTTGATCAAGCCAGTCGGATCAGCAGGCGGTCATTTAGACGCTGGTCTCCCATCTGAAATGGTGCACCGTCGTCGTTTCGCCCGGCCGCGAGTTTCAGTAGTAACGGTTGAGATCTTCATATGATGGCCCAATTCGGGCGTACCTAAAACCTCTTCACGCCCCCGGACTCCAAATAGGGGCGGCACTGGCAGCGATCTTAGGCAAAACTCGTGGAATCATCGACGTCAGCTTTTATGCGTCGCTATGAAATGCCTCGAACTGCCAATGTTCGCCAGGACCAGAACCACGCTGATAGAGAGCATTGCAGCTGCTTCCAGATCGTAAACAAATTGTTCTTTGGGACACGACCGAGGTTTTGGCTCTCGTCTTCCGAATGTTCAGTGCACTGGACCTTGAATGTCAAACATTCCTTGCTGTATTACTTCGCTTCACCTTCAACTCCACAACGATCTACCCCATCCCTTCGTGAAACTCTTTTAGAACTGTTGCACCATATCTGCACTTCCATCCAGGGTTTACGAGCATCTGACCTCCTTTGCTCTGAAACGCGGAAGGCATGGCGAGGATGGGACTATGCTTCTGGCACTATGGGCTCACTGCACTTGGGAGAACCCCGGAGGCCCATCTGTCAGACACATACAAGACAAGCCCGGCAGCCACTGTGTAATATAAAGGGTTCTCATTTCCTGCAGCCCCTGGGGCTAGACTGTTAAACATGGGATTTAAGCAATGTGGGCTGGTATGTATAGTATGGGTGTATGGGACTGCCATATGTGGTTTCTGGAGATTCAGACCTCACCAACCAGTACTCAGGGTGGCATACCAGAGTCTTAGTGTACAAACTCCCCTTTTTTTAACCCATTCTATCGCCCAATTGGCACATTTTAGATAGCTACATATACCTACATTACATATACCTACCCTCACCACACCATCTGCCATGTCGTCTACAGTTGAGAACCCTCTGAATGTCTACATGGTTGAACACTGGAAGCGAGTGTGCATCAACAAGGCTCTCACTGTGGTTTTTGATGTGTTTGTTTGGGAAGCACATTTTGAACAAACTAAATGCAAGGGTTGACATTGTCTTCAATCTGCAATCCAAATGTTCAGGCCGGAAAAATTCAAATTTGCATTGCATGTATCCTGTCTCCTTCTGCCAGGACTAAACTTTGCTCAATATGTGTCCAATGTAGGCACATTCAACACAAACTGTAAACAAATTCCTTCCTTGCAGCTGATTTGGTTAATATGTGCTTTTTGAACAAACACATAAACAACTACAGTGTCTAGAGCTCAATGCCTATGAGATCCTTATGGGTGATGAGCAACTGCCTCCACTCAGTTCTGACACCAGAGCTAGAGCAAGCTTCATTGAACGTTGTTCAAAGCTTATTGGCTATATCCGCTCCACTCTGGACCACTCTCAAACAACCACTATCATTGGTGGTATTGACATCCTTGATACACCAGCTATCTGGACACAGCTCCTAAAGACATATGAGCCAAAAGATGCTGGCAGACGGATCTCAGTCCTACAGGAGCTCATCACACTCCAAAAAGGAGATGCTGGCCATGAAAATGAGTCCTACTCAGACTATGGTGCTCGAGCAATGAGTCTAGCCTCACGGCTTGCCAGCCTTCTACCTACAGGCCCCAGCTATACCAAAGAGACAACCAAACCAGCCACAGCAAAAAGTGGTGGAGAAGATGTGACAATTCAAGAACTGGAAGAACCCTCATCATTCAAACCAGGCTACACTACAGAGGACCTTGCTTCAGACCTTGCCATTGCCATGATACCTATTGGACTTGGAAAAGAAGACACCATGCTTCAGCATACGCTCAACCACATGGGATCAGATCTCACTGGTCAAACTGCACTTGAACATCTTTGAAAGGCTGACACCCTTGTTCGCAATGCATCACTTGCAGAAGGAACCTCTGCTACCCCTCTCTGCCACTTCAAACCAGAAGAAAAGAAATTTTCACTGTGAAGTCCATGGTAAAAACAACACCCATGCTAGCAAGGACTGCCATGTACTGAAGGGCAAACAGAAGGCTCAGGTTGCAGAAGACAAAGAGGAAGATCTCACCTCAGAAGAAAAGGTTGTGATGGCTCATGTTGCTCACATTGCAAGTCCCCCCATTTGTCGTACAAAAGGATCAGTAACTGACACTTCTTGGAACACAGACTCAGGTGCAATCTTGCATATGACATCACATCAAAAGTGGATATGCAACTATGTCAATTGCCAAACTGCTGTATTGCTTGCCAACAATCATGTAGTCTGGGCAAAAGGAAAGGGAAGGGAGACATATTTTTCAATCCCATCATAGATGGACAACCAAGCGAGACTGTTACCTTTAAAGATGTCCTATATGTACCAGCACTCCAGAATAATTTATTCTCCATCCTATCTGCTGTTCGCAAAAACAAAATGCAAGTTGTCATTGAAGGAGAATCACTTGACTTCCAAAAGGATGGAAATACAATTCTGACAGCAACTATACATCAAAACACTGGTCTTCTAGATGGTACCACACTTGACAACCATGAGCATGCAAATGTCACTCAACGCATCTCAAAAGATCTTCTTCACCAATGTCCGGGACACATTGGCCAAAAATGTGTCAACAAGCTCATAAAACAGAAACTAGGGACAGGAATTATTGTCAAACCAAATACAAATATCCCTAACACCTGTGAGCACTGCATTGCAGGAAAACAGCACCACAATCCATTCCCTGATTTATCTGAGCATCGTTCCACAGAGCTCCTTGGACAAATTCACTCTGACCTTCATGGTCCTCTCACCCAGACACCATCTGGATTCAAGTACTGGATTATCTTCATTGATGACCATTCACAATTCAAGGAGGTTCACCTGTTAAAGTCAAAAGACCAGGCATCACAACACTTCAAAGAATACATTGCCAAAGTTGAAAGACAGACAGGAAAACTAGTCAAAGAGATCTGAGATGACAAGGGTGGTGAGTATATGAGCAAAGACTTCATCAACTGGTGTAAGGGAAAAGGCACTACTCGTCAGCACACAGTCACTGCAACACCTCAGCAAAATGGTGTCAGTGAGTGACTCAATCGCACACTAGCAGAAGGGGTTGTGGCCATGTTAAACCAAGCATGATTACCACTCTCATTCTGGGGAGCTGCTGCACTGTATTACACAGACATCCTCAATGCCACACCTTCATCTTCAACTTCAAACACCACTTCATATGAAGTTTGGAATAGCAGAAAACCTGATCCGTCTATGTTCAGAGTTTTTGGATGCAGAGCATGGGCCAACATTCCACGAAAGGACTGGAAGAACCTGGAGTCACACACACAAGCTTGCATTTTTGTTGGTTTTGAGGAAGGATACAAAAAATGGAGGTGCTACAATCCAGTCACAAAGAAAGAATTTGTATCAAGAGATGTTATCTTCAAAGAAACATTGTTCCCTGGATTGTCAATCAAAGGTGAAAAACCAAAAACCATTGGTATTCAGGATTTTTGGCCAGATGCTGAAAACAAACCTACCACATCCATCCCTACTCCTCCAGCTCCCCCTGCTCCTCCAATACCTCCAGTACCTCCAATGGATAACAGGAATAGTGCATTCTCTGATTCATCCTCAGATAGCTCTGATGAGGAGGAGGACAACACACCTTATAGCTCTGCTGAAGAAGAACCAGCAAACACAGAAAGACCACCATCTACACCTCAAGCCAAGACTAACCTAAAGGCTTTACTAGAACTAGCTGATCCAGCCACACGCACCATGACCAGACCAGCATCAATTGACTCACCAACTCCAAAAGCTGAGGCAAAACCATCACCAGGACCTTCACCTGAACGAGGCAGAATCCCACCTCCCAATTTCCCAATACCACCTGCTCCCTGGAGAATCCAAAATCCACCTCCAGCTCAGCGCAGAGGAGGACAACGCCAGGCTGCACCCAGGCCATTAGTAGCTCAAGGGAGTCGTCCAGTCCGCTCTACAGCAACTGTACGGGAATATGCAGAGCTACTTGGACACCAACATTGTACCACCCAACCAGTAGCAAGGCAACAGGTTCATGAGGAATTGGACAATTGGGAAGAAAGGCAAGACATCATAATTGGGCATGGTCAAGGGGGTGACAATCAACATGCAGTGGGTCGAGGAGGTGTACAAGAAAACAACCCACCACCTGAAGATAAAAATCCTGGACCAATCACAGCTCTAGATATCCAAAATGAGGAAGAAGTTGACATACAATCAGCTCTACAAGCAAAAAATGTGGTAGAATCACTTCTGCATACATATRGAATCACCTCTGAATACATCCCTGTTCAAATGGCCCTTGAAATGGTCATGGACATGGCCATTGACCCTGAACAGCACAACCTCCAACATGCTTTGGTGCTGCCACACACCTTGATGACTGCCCTGGTAGCTTCAAAGAGGCAATGTCATGACCAGATGGGGATAAGTGGCTGGAGGCTGCTCAAACAGAAATGAATGCCCTGATTAGCAATGGAACATGGGAATTGAGAGAGCTGCCAAAAGGACGCAAAGAGGTTGGATCATGATGGGTATTCATCATAAAGCGCAAAGCTGATGGAACCATAGACTGCTACAAGACTTGACTAGTTGCAAAAGGATACTCTCAAATACACTGCGGTTTTTGATGTGTTTGTTTGGGGAGCACATTTCGAACAAACCAAATGCAAGTGTTGACATTGTCTTCAATCTGCAATCCAAATGCTCATGCTAGACAAATTCAAATATGCATTGCATGTGTCCTGTCCCCTTCTGCTAGCACTAAACCTTGCTTAATATGTGTCCAATGTAGGCACATTCAACACAAACTGTAATAAAATCCATTCCTTGCACTTGATTTGCTTAATATTGTGCTGGAGAAAATTGGTTTTACCCAGATCAAGTCAGATCCTAGTATCTATGTCTGGGCCAAAGATGGAATCCAAGTAACACTCCCACTATGTGTTGATGACATTACCATTACCTCCAAGAACAAGTCCAAAATCCAAGAGGTTAAAGATGCACTATGCAAAGTCTTCAAGATCAAAGACCTTGGCCCAACCACATACCTACTGAGAATCAAAGTTGACTATGATAGAGAGCACAAAACTCTGGAGCTTTCACAAACTCAATACATTGTTGACATTCTCAAGTGTTTGGTATGGAGGAATGCACTGCGGTGACCACTCCCATGGACCCTGGAGCACGTCTTTCTAAATACACCCTTTCAAATGAAGAAAAGGAGAAGATGAAGAATGTTCCCTACATGAATGCAGTAGGCGCTCTCATGTATCTGGCTATTGCAACTTGCCCCGACATTGCATATGCAGTAGCAAAACTGGCCCAATTCAACACAACTCCAGGATTAAAACACTGGAAAGCAGTCAAACATTTTCTTCAACATCTTCAAGGTACAAAGGACCTAAAACTCACTCATCAAGACAATGGCACAGGTCAACCAGAGGCACAGCTCTTCCAAGCCTACAGTGATGCTGATCGTGCAGGATGCTTAGACACTTGTTGATCTGCCTCTGGATTCCTTACTCAAATGGGGACTGGTGCAGTCAGTTGGTCAGCAAAGAAACAAGCAACTGTTGCAGACTCATCCACTGAGACTGAATATGTATCTGCATCTGCAGCTGGATGAGAGATCATCTGGATGAGAACACTCCTTGGTGAATTAGGCATTAATGTATCCCAACCATCAATTCTTCATGTTGACAACCAATCAGCTCTTGAAGTCCTATAGAATCCTGAACATCACAGTCAGATGAAGTATATAGATATCAAGATGCATTGAATTAGAGAAGCCATTAAGTGGCAGGAGATAGAAGTCCACTTCCTCCAGGCCAAGGACACGATTACTGATTTCTTTACCAAGCCACTAGCAGCAAATGACATTAAGTGCCATCGTATTCCCCTTGGACTTTTCTGAATCCTCTACATACATCACGTTGAGGGGGTGTGTTAGAATACAATGCATATGTTGTGCAGGTATCATCCATTGTTCCTCATTATAAACATCATTGTTATCTGACATCTATTGTACCTTTGTTTGTATTTATTTATTGTTCTATTGTCACTATGTTATTGTTCCTTACCTATTGTTCTACATATATACAGACAGTCTATTGTTTTCCATATATATAGATACCAGTGAGTGGACTTAATTCCCCATCAAATTCATTCCACTCACAGTGGTTTACACTCATTTTTATTGAGTCTTGACAGGCCAGAGACAGGCCTTCAACAATGATGCCTCAGTGCATTCTGAAGGAGTCTTCATTGCTCTTTTGACAATATTCTGGCATCATTGTATGGGTTGTTGCGATAGATGCAAGCCTCTTGGTCAGTGGAAAACGGGGCCTGGACATGGTAATGGAAAGGAGAGTATGAGCAGCAGTCCATCTTGAGCGAGCATTGACCATACCTGGATGAGTGCTGATGCAGAAACTTCTGAGGGATGTACTATCATCCCACCAAAGGAGCATGAGAACATGTATACATATAAGGCAATCAGACAGCTTGGACAGCTTTTCCTAGTGGTCCAAACACTGTGGTTTGTCCAGTCAAGATAAGGGCAAGGGTCTGGGCCTATGTTCCTGGGGGTGGGCCTGTGGACAGATAGGTGGGAAGGAAATTATTGCTTGTTAGTGATGGCAGCAGCTGGGGGTAGCAGGTAGACGATTCACACATACACACACTTTGTGAAGTGCTGGTGTTTGTGAGGCAATCTAGCCTTCTGATTCTCTAGAAGACCCTACCAGAGCTGCAGAGCATGCTAAAGGAGAATGTGAGCAAGCCATTGATCTTAATAGGCAGAGCAGAGCCTACCTTGGCAAAGGTTCTGACACCCAACCAAAATCGGAAGAGAAAGAATTGTCTTGGATCACAATGGGCTCTCAAAGCTTGAAGCCAGCTGGACATGAGGAAATTTGAGGATATTGATCCACAAGGGAAATTGGACAATCTCAACAGCTTTACTCAAAGAATCAACAGATCGGATTCGGCCACCTGCTCTGGTGGGGCAAGGGGGCCAGCGAGATGTGAAGCGAGCCCATGGCCTCCAATAAAAAAGGTATCTTGAATATCAGGACAGTACAAAATGATCAGCTTGCATACCTGGCGCACAGTCAGAGCCAGCAATGCACATAAGAATAATGTAATGCAGAATGAGGGGATGCGATCTCGAAGGTGCTTCCACAAAAAGCCTGCTTTCCTTTGGTGCCTATATGACATAGGGTGAATGAATGATTCCTGTTGATTATACAGAGCAAGCGAACCTTGTAATGCAGGTTTTGACACTACAGCCCATGGCAGTCATGTGGGATTGAGAACTTCCTGGCTGTTTGCGTTGGATTTCACTTGGGTTGAAGACTTGTCAGTAGCTCAGAGGTGGAGGCCTTTCCTTGGCCCATACTGCATACTATCGCCCATCCTGCACACCATAGCATTTAGTACTGCGATGTACTGTGCCATACTACAACAAGAACATACCCCAATATCCTGAACCAGACTCTCTGCCTGCTGCCTCACATGTTTACTCTCATTCATGGGCAGGAGAGTCTATGCCATGGAGATTGGGAGCCCATACCAGTATTGATATTGCTCTAGCTCATTTGTGCAGTTGTTATTTATCTTTCCATGGCAAAAATAGTTTATTGGCTTTTTACCTTGCTGTTACGCATCTTCAATGTATACCTCTATTCCTATGTCTGAAAATTCTCTACCAGTGTCACTGTCCAGATACATTACCTCAATTCCATCCAGTGGTACCCCAGGGGATTTCGAACTCACGCCGGTCAAAATGACAAACCCTAACCTTAGGATTAGTCATCCAACCCGACGCGTCCCATAACACGACGTGACACAGCCTTCCTTCATCATCTCCTCCTTCGTATATGCGTCCTTTTGCCTCAAATTATGCCATGCCTTAGGAGGCTTACTCGGTGAACTTGTTCCATTCAACAAAACAAAGAAGGAGAGGCAAAAGAAATCATACAAAATTCGAGGATGTAAATACATTACAGTTAAATAACATGTAAAGATAGCACTGGAAAAGCTGGAATGGGGGTCTGGGGGGAACCCCCAGGTCG